>UZAN01042435.1:0-48381 GCA_900618425.1 Echinostoma caproni
ATTAAAGGCACCCAGACTGTTACACGGGCTTCTAAGTGAAAAGTTAAAACTTGGTCGAAGTTTCAAAGTTTTTTCGGATCTTTCGAATAGTATCCTGTTCAAATATTTAATTATACCGTTTCCTCTGGTCCTGATGTTGGTTTCACTTAACTGAAAATGCGTATAATTTCTTTAAGTTACGTGAATGCACAATATTATATTAAGAACGTTTTGAGTATGTGCATAGCAACAGTCCAAACACAAGCAGATAGACAATAATTCGCTTGAATTGTGAAAAGCCTAGTAGCCTCGGTGGCATTCGAACCAACGCTTAGACGCCGCCCAAGCTGTTGCATAGCAATCGCACCAACAATGTATTTTGTTTACTTACTTCTTTATTTATTTCATATAGAAATGTGCAGCCAACGTACAGGAAGGAGGCCGCGGCCTGTGAAAATGCAGAAATAAGGAAAACGGGAGGCGGTGGAGCGGTTCTAACCCGGAATTCCCAGGTCACAAGTTAGCGACCTAACCAAATGGCCACCATCCCTGCAGTTAGACTACGAGACCGCACTGATAGCCTAAATCATTTTTACATTTGCATTACTGACTTACAGATTTCATTGTACGACTCGATACACTTTTGTTTTGATTTTCTCAGACAAAATCTGCAATTTCTTCATCCGTGTTTCACTATAAAAAATGATATTCACAAACCTTTACGGTGTACCAAAAAGAAAGTCTTGATGTAATGGGAGTGTTACCAATCACTCAAAATTCCTGAATTTTGTAAAGAAATTTTAAATGAAATAAAATTAAATCTCCCAGCGTTGCGAGAGAATCTTCAAAAATGTTCCGAAATTGTGGTGACGTCTCATGTCGAAGTTTAAAAATTGAAATGAATACTGGGTTCAGTAAAATTGGGTATACTTTGTCAAAACAATGCACAATTCACGAAAAAATGATGATCTACTTGTGCATGTATACAGAACCAAGTTGTTCTCATAGTTTAATGTATATCAATAATAGAACGTGTTTGCTTATGGTTTAACCCATAATTCCAAACAGTTTTTTCTCGATTGCTGCATAAGGTTTCATTGGAGCGTGCTAGTCTATAGTTCTCTTATATCCGTTACAATTTGAACAGGTGAGAAAGACAAACTACCCAAATGAGACCGCATTATGCATTTGGCGGCCAATCCGTCATCGCACCAAATGCAGCCGGCGGGGTGTTTGTTTATCATTTAGTCAACCACAGTTTCCTTCCTTACTCCGCCACAAGGATACTCCGTTGTTCATATTCTTTACCATGTTTTCGCATGGGGNATGGGGTGATCCATAAATCACTCCATCTCGGAGATCTCACCAACACCAACTCCATCTTATGGTTGACGTCATATTCCTTTCTGTGGTTTTTCGAAATGCATATAACTCAAGACGGTATTTGATATTTATCAGTAACCTCATAGAGATTAAAATATTCCACTCAGATGGGATTTATTTTCTAGGTTTCTTTCCTTGCGTTATTCAAACTAGCAAGCCAAGTGGAAAATTGTGGAAGAAACCCGTGACACCCAAACCAGAATGCCTAAAAGCATATTTTTACCCCAGCGAGTAAATGTCACTCGGAAAAGCTGTCAGCTCAAGTGAGATGACATGGCTAAATATTGAATTTTTAAAAACAACTCTTTCATGCCTTGCAGCCGTTCATTCCACACCTTCGAACTGGTATCGTTTGTTTTTGGGGCCAGGTTTTATTTAAACCAATTTACCATGACTGTTCAGCCAAAAATGTTTTACATATTTTGTCACTCTAGCTCAAACATTGATCATATCAAACTCCCTTGCCACCCTCCCCCACACCTTCACCCTTTGACGGGCTTCTTCTGTTTAGTCTGAAATATAGGCCGGTTCACGAAGATCTAAAAGATCTAAAAGTTCCCCCGTAGTGATTGAATTTGCTTATGATTAATTTGAAACCACTTTAAAAATGACAGATGATTTGATATTTCACAGTTCATCAGAGTCTCCTACAAATCAGATTGTGGTCCACTGACATCGATCGCTGTGTGCGAATGTCAAGTTGTTCAAATATAGTAATATTTTCGGTGTCAAAATACTGGGTCATTTCGGAGGTTCTATGTTCGAACCGAGTGGTCCTGGATTAAACAGGCACAGTTTTGGATCACAATTATATCTGAAGAACAAACAGCTGCACGATACTGTTCAGGATTTCTCGTGGTAACACAGTAACAGTCTAAGACGAAAATATACATCGTGCACTTTTGTGGCAAGTAAACTTTATTGGGACAAATCTCACATACACGCATCTGCTCTCGTCCTGTTTGATGTGCATCCGCGCTAAAGGTTTAACCGACTTGTTTCGTTCTTTTCCAGTGGTAGCCAATTTGATTTCACCAATGAACCACCTAGAACTGAGATCCCCGATCATGGCGTGTTGTGCATGCCAGGCAGTATGCGTGTGTTTACGCTAGATGAATCCGAAGCACAATAGATGGGGGGAGAAGTCATTAAATATTAGTTTTAACAAACCGCATATACCGAAAATGCATTTTATGTATACTTTTTATGGTTGAACTTGTTCAAATCAATGCTGAGAACTGACTACATATTTATGCGATAGCTATTGCACAATGTGACTTATGTACAATGCATGTGTGATTATCAGTTGTGTTAAATTATAAGACCTATATGTTGCTCCCCTTGTGCAAAGCTGTCTCCCAAACGTTTTTTTACAAATCGTTTAGACTTGGAACATTCAATAACTCAATAATTGACAACTAAACTGTGGTGATCTGGAGATACGAGACCGCATTCCAAGCACGACTACGTACAGCTTCATGCCATCCAATCCCAATTCAGGAACCTCGGCCAATGGTACACCGGGCGAACAATACATCCGAGTTAGTACATGTAATGCTCCTGCGCAAACGGTTACGTCATTGGACGACGGCCCTTCAACCTATGATCTAATCCTATCAATAAATATAAGCGTTTGCTGCTATCAATTCCTCGTGTATGTCATTAGTGTTCGCAGTTCGGGTTGGAGCCAATTCAGTTCTGAGTATTACAGTACGGGTTCTCGTATTCCGATATTTAATACTATTCTGATTAACACAATATTTAAAATCAAAGCAATGTATGTTTTTGTTCAAGTTATACACAACAACGGTAATTAAATATGTTTTATTTCACTTTTTAACTTGATTCTGTCCGGTTTGTCGATCCAATCGATGCGATACATTTTCAGTCACTTTTCTTATCCGTTAGGCTAGTGAGTCGCTCTTATCCTATGCAGTCGTGTGACTCAGCACACGGGTGGTCTGCCTTAAAACCCACAACTTCACACAATTTAAAGTAGTTCTTTATTTTTCTCGCTGGTACTCTGTGATGAATTGACAGGGAATGGAAATTCGTGTACTCTTACATGCAGGAGTATAGGCGTATAGTAAAAAATTAGAAGGAGCAAATTGAGTTTGTAGAAGATAGAACAACTGAATGGAAAGAAATGTGACATTGTCTTTCAAACCTACACAATAACATACGAAAACGGTGAAATTCAGGTTTCAGTATACGTTTGATCTCTATATAGGCTGTCAAATTATACTCGGTAAAGTTTGCGCGATAGGTGATGGGGTCGTTGTCCAGTTCAACTATGCATTGCGCCATACCCATGAACCATGGCAATTACCATGGTTACTCCAGAATTATTTTGCATATATTGTGGTGATGGAGCCGATTAGCCATTACCGTAGTTGTGCACAAATCGCTTTAGTTTGCGGGGCGAAATTTTCTCGAATGGGACCTATTATCTTCATTTAGTCTCCCAATATCTCGACCAAACACGTTAAACTTGCGCTTTGTGCCTGTTTTCGGGTATTCAGACGACTTTGGTGAAGAGTATGTGCAAAAAGTATCATCGAATAGTATACTTCACAGTGTTGATTGTTTGGGTGTCAATAAATGCTTCAATATAGCAATGAATTCAAGATGTAATGCACAATCCATTCATTTATTCCCCAAACGTTAATTAACCGGTGGTCACTGTTATCCGTGTCAGTCCTGATTTGTATGTTTATCAGTTCACCTGGTTCTGTAGAGCCGATGACCTTCATCCTGTTTGCTTGCAATTGGCAAATCGAATTCCACGGCATCAGGCCTACTGGTAGAAGAAAGGGTTTAACAAATTATTCGTGGTCGAATTCCAGAGCGCTACAAGACCTCAGGTTGTAACATTGATACTACTGATCGTTATGGGTCACACAGATGCGCTTATGGTTAAACTTAAACATAGGAAATTAATCACGTCTTCCTCAGACCGAAGGCTTAGCTATTCATCCTAACGGTACCAATAAACACGGTTATTTACACTCTGAGGTTATCATGATGGAATAAAGCGACGTAATCAATCGCCATTCGTACAAATCAATCAAAGCATAATGATGGATTAATCTAACCAAGTTTATCAACTAGTCACCATTTGGAAAACCTTTTAATTTTTGAACACTAACGGCCTTGTAGTAGTCCACAAATGTAAACGCTTGAGAAAAAATCGTACGATCAAATATCTCCTCAATGAAAAACGACCGTTCACTGGTTATGGAGTAGCTAATGCACATACAATTTGACACATAGCACAGAAAAGTTGCTTTTGCCCGTGCTAGGACCGATTCAACTACTTTGAACGGATAAATGTATCCAGTCAAATGAATTCAATAAAACACATTATATGACCGAGTAATGAACAAGTACTCAATTTTTCACCGGGTGATTGATTGATATCAAACATCTATTTAAACAACTGTAAACATGCGATTGAGATTGAATAGGGAAGAATTGGATGTCATGAGCCTAGTTATGAGGCACATGTTGTTATGCGTTGTACCAGCAACTTGTGGGAATTATATAAACACCCTATAGGTTAGGGCGATGGTAGAATTTCATTACACAAACCTTGAGGTGCATACAAGCCACGGGAATCTACGACAACACACTCCCAAATCATTGAGAATGTTTGAACATTTCTATGTGAAGCATATACGAAGCAGATTAACTCTGTGTGGTGATTCGGACCTACGAGATGATACGTACCCTGGAGCGATGCGTTACAGATTTTGTACAACTGCGATCAATCAGACTTCACAGGTGACGTAAAAAACGCACGTACGTGTCACTGCTCCTGACTCCACACCATAGGCAGGTCGTACCAGCCAGTCAAATACCATGAGGCCCAAACAGAAGCAGAATGACGCAATACCGAAATGCGATTGGTAGAAGCCCAGATAACCAATGAGCATACTTAGCACATATTATTTAATGCCGATTATTTCTTTCAATAAATGAACTACTGCTTCTGTGACCTTTTTCGTTGCGTCTCAGTTACGTGGGATATTACGTGCTAGTGCCAGTGCGGTTCAGTGCCTACGTGATCCAGTCCGTGATTCCTAATCCTTGATCCGTATTCTGTGCTTCGTATTGCGTGGTTCGTATTCCGAGTTCAATGCGTAATACTGATTCGACCACTACAGTCATTACACTCTATCCGACAGAGTAATAAGACCAACTAGATTTAGCCCATAACCGTATTCCTTATTGAGAACAAAGGATTCAGACAAAAGTATTCGTTATGCAGAAGAATAAACTACATTTCTCGTCATATCTGGCAAATTAACTTCTAGCAGCGTAAAACCTAGTTTATTCTCATGCCGTTGGCTTATCTTATCAAATAGCCGTCACAATGGTAGCATTGTCCCGTTCGTCTGTTTCTGTTCTCACGTTATACACTATCACAAATAAATATGTAAACTAGATCAGCTTAACAAACATATAATCACGCGTATTGCTTTGCTAATCCCTCATATAGGGTCCAGATAGAGACCATTTTGCTTGATACTAGGGTAGACCGTGTGTGTTCTTGTCCCGTGTGTGTAGGTGATAGATTGTTTCAGCATATCACTCATTTTTTGGAAAGGAATTAGTCTGTTTTCTGACAAAAATGGATTGCTACATCTCTGTCCAGCTGATTGATTTATCCCACAAAAAAACGGTGATATATCATCGAAGAGATTCCGGCTAAAATAACTGTAATTCCTGTTTCAGAACAATGCTAGCGTTTTCTTCAAACATTTTCTAATCACCCTGGGCAAATCCCTTATATTCTTGGGATCTTGGGGACGAACATTTTGTTCAACAAATACACCTGCATACCAGGTCAGAGTCCAACAAAGGGCGAAACGTAATGCAATTACATAATCGACAAAAGGAATGATCCATATCAAAACAAATGTCACTTTGGCAGTGCGGGATATCACTCAATAATGATCACGTGCAAGCAGAACAGGCGTTTTCATTCTTGTTGCACGGCCACTAGCAACGTCCAACGCGCGGATCACTGAGTTTACTTTCGCGATCGGTTCTACCCGTCAAGGCATAGCGGTCACGTTTTGATCCTGTAAATGTGTGTGTATGTGTGTGACTGAACACGGCTCCCCATAGACCCCCTGACGGAGGAACAATCCGTTGCGTAGGTGTCTGACGGCCATAGGTAAGGCGTTACCAACGCTTCAGAACGCGGACCACTCGACTAGTTACTATTCGATAAATTCGAAATACTCTGAAATTTAAGCGTATATATATATCAGTTTAACCAAAGTTCACGTTATTCATCCTATTAGTTTATCATAATACAAATCCAGTGAGGAGCTTGCCCATGGCATACTGTCTGATCTCCCTGAACTTGCTAGCTCCACTTTATCTGAATATTAGCTCTTACACTAGTTGTAAATGCAAACACCTTCCCACTGCTTCCTTATTTCACTCGAACTGATGTCTACCACTCCACATGACCATTCGATTCCGTTGATTGATTTTAGTGCCGTTCCAAGGTTTCGTGTTTAACATCGAGCTGCTGAACATTTCACCTTGATGCGCGTGTAGCCTAAGTGAAGAGATAGACTGACTTAACTTAGAGTGTTTGTAAAGTAATCAGTGGATACGTTTCCAAACTCGTCAAAACAGATTATTTTTCGAGGTGATAGTCTGTTCAAATGTTAACCCTCATACTGGTAACTGAGCACTTAGTTCTCTGATAGTTCATTGCTTCCAGCGGACACGCATTATGTTAATGCGCAGTTTGATAAGACTAGTGATGTGCAGACTAATCCTGAGTTTCATTAAAGCGTATTTTGTGGATATAGGGAAGCAAGCTGAGTATCGCACACATTGAGGACATTAGTGTTGGATGTGTGCAATTGTAGTCAACGCTTTTCAATTATCCCTAGATTTCGACAACTTTAAATAAAAATCCACGAGGTATAAATATTTCTGTCTTTCAACACATATACATGCCTTAGCTTTGTCTAGCATGTATATTATGGGGAAAATTTTGATTTAAAAGTGCACCATAATACCTGAATTTGGTAGGAATAAAGTCCAACTGATCAAGGCCACGGGGTGGATTCAACAAATTCCTGCACCATCGTGTTCCTCTGGTGAACCGATGTAGCCTAAAATCACCTTAGGTTCTACCTTTCTCTGGAATGGCGCTAGGGTAGCCCGGTGGTTACGTCACCAAACTATCACCCCGAGGACTAGTGTTGGAATTCCACCACCACCGCCTGACTTCCTATTTCTTTTGTATGACAGCCCTTTGATTGGCCGCTTTCCCCTTCCTAAACATTGTACCATTGCATATTCAATAAAAAGAAAGTAAAATGAAAAGAAAATGAAAAGAAATACTGGATATGAAGTAATTCCAGTTGTTTTTTTATTTAAGCCTTGTGAGAAAGCGGAGCCTCATTTGTAATGAAATAATAAAATGGCATCAGGGTTATTTGCGGGGCTATGCTTTCAGGTGTAATACAATAAAATCTACAACTCAATGTGAGGTTTTAGCAGGAAGAATTCAGAGAGAGGGTAATCGGTTGTGTTACTATGCTCTGGTCCCAATGCCTTTTTATTTTGTCCCCGATCACAAGGATACAGAATATGCTGAACGCAGTAATTCCTCAGAAAAGTATTGAAAATCGGAGGATAGCGGTGGCTTGAACAAGAACTTTAGAAAAATCTATGTTCATGGGATCTGCACTATGGTTGCAAAGGCTTTAATGAAGAGAAACGTCTTTGTGAAACTTGAAGAAGGGGCCGAACATGATTTATTATGGAAACACCGAGATCTGAAATCAAAAAAAATTCTTAGTGGTTAAAGGACTAGGAAACGTAACACGTCTGATCAAAACACAATCTACTGCAGAACAAAAGAAAAAACTCTGACAGACTGTTAAACACCAAAACGGTCTCACTTTGGAAAGATGGTTGCCATTGATAAGCTGGTTAACCTGTAATCGTAATCCATACATAACAGCGGCGGCTTACACCATAATCACACTTTGCTGCGGACGCACGGGTCGATGAGACAGGTGAGACCGACATAGAGGAAAAGGTAGCAAAGCAAACATACTAATAGTGCGTGTGTATGTGCAAACGGCGTGGAGAACAGTCATAGGCACGGTTCAATGGGAGGATCAAATCAACAGCGCACGGGCAAAGTAGGAAGATGGATAATAAGGTAAAAGTGCGGAGTGTGCTCCAGTTTGAGGCAGCATTTATTCTACAAAAGCTTTATCATGAAGGTGTACAGAACAGTACATACATAGTGATTGTTCAGGTATACCCACTGCTGAGTGATTTATCCAAACAGATGAAAGGCAAAATTTCCCTCTGACCGCACAGTGTCAGACAATAAACAGAAGCACATTTCAATTCCTCCTCCACTACGTGATGGTTGAGAAATTCAATGTTCTCAAAGTAGTATAAATCGTAATTGGCATAGTTTCTGATCGGTTGCAGAAGAAATTTGGAAAAACGCTTAAAACTATATAATTTGATTAAACGCATTCTCATTCTTGAGGACTTGACTTAACCTAGTCTCCTGTGCCTACTTGTACGCATCACACATTTCACTCACCATGATAACTTGAGATAACTCCTTGTTAATTGCGTAGCAACCGACGTTTCCAGGCCCTATTGTAGACACTCCAAAAAACAAATTTTGTCCGGACGACTAAACATTATGTCTGACCAGTCTGGTTTCTGATTGCATTAAAATTTCTTTCATAGTTTTGCGTGTATATTTGAGTTAAACATGGTAAATGTGAACTTAAAAACATGACGCTAATAGTAATTGACGTGATGGAACAGAGAAATACTAGTTTGGTAACATTTTCTGTCCGAATATCTCCTACTTAAATGTAACAACGTTTTGTCCTGTTTACCTACTGCATTCGGTTCCCAGTAAATTAATCCATGCAGAGGCAATGGTGTTTTTCGTGGGGAGGTATTCGTCAAAATGATCATGAATACCCTCAGTTGCTGCTAACTCATGAAGTGCATCTTTTGCCCCCCCCCCCCCAATATTCTAATATTGTGCTACATTTTCTAAAACAAGTTCACTCTTTTTGTCTGAAGGAACAAAATTTCCCTGAAGGAAACAATCAGCAGTATGATCTGTCTGTTCCGATGCACATCGCGACCCAACGGAGAGTGGAACGTGAAAACAAACTGTGCACACTTGTATATTGCAAATTACGCAAATTAAGGAATTAATGCCGGTTTCTAAGTTCCTAGGATGGGGGACGGCAAACGAACAAGTTTATCACTTAGAAGAAAAGAAAATGATAAGTTGCTGCTTTCAAATGTTAATCTGGGTTTTTCTATGCAAATAAATTATCGCTAATTTCGTTATTGCTGGTTTGATATCTGTGTGGTTTTACAGGCATTTAGTACGGTTCTGTCACCCCTGATGTAGAAGAAAAACTGCTTGCACTTAAATGTTAACATTGTGGATTTCGATGACGTCATTCTCATTAGAAACGGTGAACGTCTCATTCCGGATTCGTAGTAATGTATCGTCCGCCTTTTATTTTGTTATGCTTTTCTAGTTTTTATCTAGGTATGATAATTCCTACAAGTGCTTACGACCAAACGCTTAGCTGTCCATATCGTATACCACAGTCCCGTGGACTAGGATAAATTGTAACGCGTTGAATGCAGGTGCCAACGTACCATTTTTGCTAAGCTATTGATTAATAAATGTCAAGTGAGTACTGAAGGATTTGATTCAATTTCAAAGGTGAATTCGTCATGTATATGGTAAATGAAGCGTGCAATAAACAGCTAGAAAGCACCGAATAACTGTTTGGACCTGGTTGGGTCTCATCAGCAGTGCGAATCCATCGACCGAACTCGGGGTCGAACCCGAGACCTCACCGGTAGAATGGAAGCATGCTACCCACTGAGCCACCGGGCAGCTGATCAGACTGTTTTTCTTGATATAAGTAATCAGGTTGTGAATGTTTCCAACCGAGTCACAACCCGGAGGTTAGTACTGAGATGAGCGAGGTCCGTGGCCTGCAACAAACTCGCAAACGTGGTTTGTGTTATATCGTGTAGGTGGAGAATGAAAAACAGCGGTCTGATCCATTGCTAGGTGGCCGAGTGGGTAGCATGATTGCGTTCTGCCGGTGAGGCCCTGGGTTCGATCCCCAGGTGGGTCGATGGATTCGCACTGCTGATGAGACCCAACCAGGTCGAAACAGCTGTCCAGTGGAACCTGGCTTTTCAGTTCAAGCTTCATTTGCTATATACACGACGAATTTATCCTGTGAAATTACATATCAATAGGAGCAAGTGTACTTTTCATCTTGTGCTCTCATCGTGTATGCTCGGTCGAGAGTTGACTAATAAATTGCAATCAAACGAATTGCCCCACACCGTGATATGTGTACCGTCGGTTAGTCCCGTAATACAATAATGATGAGTGAGTCCCAGGGACAAGCATTTTCAACTTTTGGTTAAATCGCTTTCATTCGATTGCTCTGCATTACTGAGTAATGTGCTGATCTCATTAGTAAATTACTTTTCTTTTCTAGACAAATCTACATACGTATACTTTTTCTATCTCTCTTTCTACAGAAAGCCTGTTTGAACGGTGGTGTGCGCCAAACAGTCTACATTCAGATAATCGATGTATTTATAGATACGCATACATATTCCAATTTGTTCTGATTCCATACGGTTAGATTCTCGACTGAACAAGAATTCTCCTTTCATTTGACAGTATTGATTTCACTTATAACTGGGAGTAAACTAACGGAGAGAAAACACATTTTGCTTTCGCGTGAAGATGTTTGGTCGAGCCTGATAAATTCCTTCTGACTACAAATGAGTGCACATAAAAACGTCAACGTTCAAACTAGTTATATGATATCAAGAGCGTTCGACGACAGCCATTATCCCGAAGAAACTATTTCCTTCAGTGAAAATCTAGCATTGGTAGGTTTTCCCAAGGAATTGAATTGCTCCTACATTTTCACAGGTGGAGCTGAATGCTACACATATTTGCTGTGTTTGTCATATTTTAAGCAGTTGTAATTCATAAAATGCACTTCCCACGAATTTATTGTCTTGTAATATCATCTTCATCCAGCGTATTTGAGAATATTGAGAAAGAAACTAATTTGACTGGTATCAGATGGAGTGCCTCTGTTTCATGACGTAGGCTTGACTTCCAGGTGTCCATGTTTTGGGAGTTCATGCTTCTCTCCAACGCATGCAATGTGCTCAGGCAACCATTAGAGACCATAAGTTAAATCTTCTCATCTTGTCTATTGTGGAATGCAACAGATAAAAGGTAAAGATACGCTTGACCACTTCTTGTGTGTTTCATGCGTCTATGCAAACAACCGATGCTAAATGGTCGATGACAATTTTAAGGGTTTTTTCATTTTTCCACCCCCATGTGTGCCTGTAATGATCAAAAGAGATAGAACTGAGATAAAATACTGGTGGTGCTCTATTATGAACTTTGACAGGGGAAGCTTTGTGAAATCAGAAGTGGACAATACACACAGCTATTCTAATGCATTTGGAGGTATTCATAGTCACAGATGATTTTCATCGATAGTGTTAAATACCCCGGAGAAGTGTCACACTATCTCCACCATTCGTATGCGTTTTCTTAATAACAGCTAGATATTCAAGAGCGCCTAACGAAACACGTATGGCAGAACGAAAGACATCCGATCACAAATAATAACACGTCCAGTCTCAACAAATATATAGGGCCAGTTGAAGTGATGAAGGTCATTGTATCAGTGAATTCGCTCAGGAAACAATCACTGTTACATTGCAATATTTGCACCTTCTCATAGATGTCTAATATATTGATCGAACTACAGGACAGTGACCCACTAAAATCAACCTCGTTGATCTGGGAGTGGTCTTTAGTTAAGCTTGGTTCGTAGCCCGCAATCGCTATCTGCTGTGTGGACGGTATCATCTTGTCATTATCATATCAGTTTGAGCTCAAGCAGCAAGTCTAAACAAAGCATTTCATATATGGCTTTTAGTATCCTATTTTTACAACTAATTGAAGCATGCTTACTTGCGGGCACTTACATTAATAC
This sequence comes from Echinostoma caproni, assembly GCA_900618425.1. Classification (NCBI taxonomy): domain Eukaryota; kingdom Metazoa; phylum Platyhelminthes; class Trematoda; order Plagiorchiida; family Echinostomatidae; genus Echinostoma; species Echinostoma caproni. The sequence continues at coordinate 12,465 of UZAN01042435.1, forward strand.
TATTTGATGCAACAAACAAATGCCAGCGACCAACACATACGCGAGCATACGAAACTTCGATGCATTGAGAGTAAACTCATCAAGCACATCTGTTCGTTTGTAACAGATGAGTGTTTGTATTTGAATAACATTTGCAAGCTGAGATAGGCTTACATTTCAGTTAAAAATTGTACACTGGTCGTCACACTGTGGAAAATATGGAGTATACAGTGTTGTGTAAAAAATGTCTCCCAATTTTGATTCATTCAAGTAAAGATTGGCGTAATTCATTTATAACTCGTTCCTTGTTGGTTAAGATTTCAGCCAGAGATGGCACAGGGGAGTTTTTATAAATGTTTATTCGGAAGAGTAGATACCAATAAGAGGAACAAGTTTTCAAGTGGGAGCGACAAGAAAAATCAAGATGCAAAGGATGACAAGGTCGTTTAGAATCTTATTGGTAACGGTCAAACAAGACTTCTTTGACCAATAATAAATTGTGATTATTGACTCAGCATGAATCAAAGATGCACGGCTTATTATCATCAATCCACGACGGATTGTTTTATAGTCTTGTTTCAATAGACTGGGAAACACTACAAAGGAGCAATACAGTAAAATAGGGAGAACGCGTTGTTTGGCAAAGGAGAACAAAACTTGGTGGGGAGTGCGAAATTGTCTGAGCTTTCGGAGCTGAAAGGAGAGGCGCCAATGTTTTCCCATACTGTTCTAAATGTGTCGACCACCGAAGATTATCATCGATAGTAACACCCAGATATTTGGTTGAGGTAACCCTAGACAAAAGGTTACAATTAAGAGTTACAGAGTCTGGCGGGAATATAGTGCTGGAGGAACTAAAAGTGCACTGCAATCACTTAAATATGGTAAGACTGAGGCCAGACTGGTTTCAAAACGCTTTGATTCGAGATGGATTTTCAGTGAAATAGGAAAATTCCGAAGAAGAAGCAACGAATTGACATAAAACGACACCGTGAGCATAATTTTGGGATATGAGCAGGGAAAAGCAGAGAAAAATACGGAGAGAGGACAGCACCTTGAAGCACACCAGAGTTATTGACTGGAGGACTTGAGGCATTCCTGCCCAGCTTTGTGCACTGGGTTCTTACTCTGAAATAATCAGAAGGACACAAAAGTAGCTGTCTCGAGGTGCCAACAGATTCAAGCTTAAAAAGGAGGGATGACCGGGACACAGAATCAAAAGCGGATGACTAATCAAGAAAAACACAACGAATAGGTTTTACTGAGCTGTTCAATGACTTGCTTATAAAATGAACCAGAGAAGACACAATATCCAAAGTGGATCTGTTGGGTTTATACGCAAACTGCATGCCATTCACGACCCCGTTGTATACTTTACTGTCCAGTAATTGGTTTCATCTTTTTCACGAATGAAGTTGGAGTAGACCTAATGTAAAGATATAATTATGTTTAGTAACGCAAACACTACCCCCTCCTGATGAGCACGTTTCTGTGTTTTCTATTGAATTATCCGTAAACGTTTAGGGGCTAGGGAATTTGCAACAAAACAATGAAACGATATTTTATTTGTAAAAGGTCAGTAGTGTTATGCAAGATATCTGCTGCAGCGACATTTCTTTCACATATCATCAGTTACTTCATGCGAATTACAATTGGGCATTATATATGTTCATGGGGTATGGTGACAAATAGATTTTACTGTCTTACAAAACAAATTACTGCAACTTGATTTTTTGTACAGTAAAATATACACACTACACTGGAATGTGTTGAGGATTAAATGGAAACCAGCAGTGGTCTGTTATCGATCGATCACGAGCGGTTTAAATGATTCGCCACAATTTGCTCAATTGTCTCTGGATGAAGGATGGGGAGAAATAAATAAACAATTGCTCAACCGTGCCGAAAAAACATTTTTTCTTTCATCTTTGCGAACGCAATCACAGGTAATGCCCCACTAAAAAAAGTATGCCAATTATGGGAATAAAAATCCGTTCCTTTCCCTTCCAATTTGTCTGTTCTTCTAAATTCGTTTATCAATCTATCTAAATGTAATCGGATATTGTTCATTTTTTCAGAAAACCACGATCAAGTCAGATAAAGAGGAACTTTTCGCAGCTGAGCTTCGGTTCTCAGATGATGCTTATCGGCAAATGCTCAAAATGTCCTAATGTGATCGTTTTACTTCGTATTGGACTGATAAGATTTCTGTTCTTATTCCTTTCATTGATCCTGGTGTCTGCACCTCGGTGTCTTTACATGCTTTTGGCGTTGCTCCCATCGAACGAATTGTAATTCAGGCCATTCACTTAGCGATATATCAGAAGTTTAATACATGATGACTAAAACAGTGTCATAGGTAGCAAAGGTTTGGTTTATTCGAACAATATTTTGAATGGTGTCATATAAGCGTGAAATAACCATAGTAACAGAGGTGTGACTGAATCTTACCCCAGAGGATGTTTTTGGACACATGTACACGACCAAACATCAGACATCAGCCATCCTGTATCTTGCTGGACTTTTCAGGCATTGTGATCGAGTGACTGAAGAATTTAGGCAGGCGATTTCAGTACCATTATATTTCTCGCCCTCTGTTTCCTTCTGTCTCCGCTCTACTTTGCTAAACACATACCTAAATGTGCACTGTTTTGTATTTTTTCAAGCTCCACCATTTAGCTCTCCACGTGTGTATGAGTTTCATCCGGAAAATGAAAGCTTGTTCCTCTGAAATTGAAGCACGCTTATATCCCGGAATCTGTATTGAAAACTGGTTTCTTGTTGAGTTATTATGTAAGATCAAGGAAAAATACCATCTGAGGCAAAACGGAATGATTTAATGATAACCATGGTGGAACACTTACCCGGCTACCTTGATTAGCTAGCGACTGGCGTATCTAATTCTATTCTGTGACTAGCGCACAAACTCGCAATTCTGCAACAGAAATTAAAGCATATTTCATCGAGCTGCCAATTTACTGTTGGAAGCAGCTTCCATCCGTTGACTATACTGAGCATTCGCTGTTACACCGAAATTCAGCTAGGGTGATTTATTGGTTACAATCTACACATTTTGTTACCGGTCAGTGGCCTTTCATGGTTTTCCGTTTATTTGTACCTGTGTCAGTTGAACAAAAGGGTATCCGAGGACGATGTGATCTGAGTATTAGGGAGTACTCCTGCATTATTCCTGTGCTTGTGCAAAACCATTTTGCTCCGTTTTCGAGGATGGACCCGTCATCTTTTGGGCGCTTACACGTTTGCAGATCAAAGTTCATGCACTACACGAGTGTATTTATAGAATACAAGTTATATCCCTCATCCCGAATATAAAGTAAACATATGTTTACTGAATAACTTTAACGCAAGGCATCATTTTAAGGTCCCTAAACGATTTCAGAACCTTTATCCATCAGCGCAGCACGTCCGTTTCATTTAAATTCAATACTTTCTTTCCCATGATGATTCTGATGTTCGTGAGAGTGCCGTTTATTCCATTTGAATCGTATATGTGGCTTGTTTAGATTTGCATTTGTTCCATTTTGTTCGGCGACGGTCACACAGATGATATTTTATGAGGTAAAGATCTCTTACCTGCTTTATCTCAGAAACATAAAGCAAGTAAACTGTAAACCGATTCTTTTCCCATGCGCTTTCACCAGTCGATGCCAAGGTGTGTATCTTTACTGTTATTTAATAAGCTGCATGAAAATCTTAGAAAATTTAAGACTAAATCCACAAAGGATAGTAGTCTTTCAAATCATTAAGTGCTCTCCTGTTCTCTGTGTATCATCTTATTCCGTCTCTTGGTGTTCTGTAGGAGTCGAAAAGTGTTGCTCGTTATTGCGAGTAGATAGACCAAATTAATGGCATACTGTGGTACATTTTCCAAATTTAATCTATTATCTGACTGAAAGGGAATCCTCTACTAATAGTGTTTGTGTTATACAGTCCTGGGTGGCTTTCATGCCAAGTATTAATGCACGTATAACATAATATGTGCTACAAACCTAGATGATCAGACTAAAAGTTCCGTCTGGATAAACTTCTGTCAGTCAGAACTTATGAAGGAACGGTCCATACGTGTGTTGATGCAAGTTGGGTCGAACATTTGATTTACCCTGAATGTGTTGTACTGAGAAATTGTGTAAATTGTTTAACAGACTGAAAGGTCTTTATCTTCTGCAACACAAACAGATACGTAAGCAATATAATGAATAAACAAGAACACGAAAAGGTTCTTTGCATGGTTTGTGACGCTCGTCTAAGTTCTAAATTGCTCCAAAGAAAAATTATTTTTCTTTATTATGGGCATTTCGAACGTGTTCAGATGGTAGCATATAAATGCTGCTATGAATGAACAATCGATCAAGTAGTTTTTGCATCAGTGCATCTCACCGGTAACAGGTGCATTGGTCATCATATCAAACATGATACTGATTTCCGTTGGTTTCACAATGAAACCCGGGGTGACATTTCTCAGCGATGAGCACTCATAGATACACAGATTCTGCTTCAATTACATGTCATTGGTACTGCCACTGAATCTTTACTATTGTGCTCGTTTCAAATTACACTCAACAGGTGCAAACATTTCCCATTCACCGGACAAAATACGTAGCTAGCCAACAAGAATTATCATATTATACAATCACTTTACACTGACTATGTAGCTAGTCCTTTAATAAACCGTTATACTACGGGCCAGAAATGGTCCACCAGTTTTCCGTTTACGGACCCACAATTGAATGACCGCTTTCACACTGAATTGCACGACTGGGAATCATGAAGGTGAATATAGTGATCCTCTTGATTTTATGATGGACCTGAGGAAGAGAACGAATTCATGCAATGTTATCATGGACCGGTATTTGTTTAGTCAGTATGTTCTATGCTGCTTGACACACTGACCCTGAGCTGGTGGAACACGGTGAAATTGGGGGTGAATGGGTTGCGGGGTGCGAGCACTCAGGCCAAACAAACACATTTGAACGAGACATTAAAGCACATACTTGTGTCGTACAACAATGCGTTGCATTAGCATTTTTCTATCTGCGCAATCCTGACACATACATATAAGTACACACATCTGTGAACACAATCCATAATATCCAACACTCGGTTTTCAGTTTGTTCAACAGTTAACGCAGGATTGTTGTTTGGGTGGAATACTGGAGAATTTTCAATGCACGAGAACTATTTTTTTTTATTCGCAGTTGTCTTATTCTGTGATTGATTAGGGCACAAACAACCAGTCCTTTGGATCCGGATTCTCGTTCAAAATCCAGAGTGCCTAAAAACACGCAGATTAGTTCATTTTAATGAAAACGACTGATTTAATATAACTCAACTCATTACAACACTTGGGGCAGATTTCGTTTGAAATAACAAAATAACAAATCGGCACTGTCAGGCGCAACCAAAACCCAATTGGTTTCATCAACCAATCGGCTTGCAGCTATGCTTTGATTGGTTCATTTTCTGGTCCTTCCCGATTTGCTTGTGCAACATAATTTGGTCGCGACATTCAATGAAACCAACTTTTTCGACTTATGGATGGCACGGATTTTGTGCCAGCCGTGTACCAAATTGGAACTTCATAAGATGATGTGTATTCCGGGCGAGCCGGTCCATGGGATGTGTGGATTGTTTTCAAATGAACACGACAATTGCAACTGATCTGAAAAGAATGACTGACAGCACCGAGCTCGTAAACCAAACCGCCGAAAATCACACGGAACTAGCATCATCGGATTCCATTGAGTTCTCATTCCTTCTACTCCTGTTAGTGCCCGCCGTTACCTTGTTTGGTAATTCCTTGGTTGTACTCAGTGTGATTCGTGAACGAAGTCTACGAAATGCTACGAATTGGTTTATCGTTAGTCTAGCCATAGCTGACATTATTCTGGCCGTGCTCGTCATGCCCGTAGCAACTTGGATTGAAGTGAGTCAGGCTGTCGTTGCACCGGTTGACATTTATGTGAAATAGAGTAGGCTAGTGGTTGGTATGCTATCTGAAGTGTTCTTAACGGACGCCTTTGAGAGAATAATGATTTTGTTGGTATACGTTGTTGTTGTTTATGTTTGTAGTGGTGATGATGGTGATCAAGCACTTAATCCACTGTCAAGGTCACCGGGACGATCCGGTTTGAATTCGCAATTAAGAACACTCCTAAAGCCAACCAACAAAGAATTCAGAGAGCTGCACTTTTGTCTTGGTCGATAAGAATGTGGTCCACCAAACTGAATTCTTGTGGGATTCGTTACTCGAAGCCCTTGGGTATAGGTTTCTGTGTCAATATTGCAGAGCTTTTTATGAAGAATGCCATTTCCACACAAACTTACATAGCAGAACATAGAGCCAATCAAGTTTGCAACCAGACTGCATTGTTGCTGTTCAAACTAATCTAAGTGATGATGCAATATTAAACGAAAGAGGTCTGTGCACATGTTTATCGTTCATGTAATTCCAGTTCATCACTGAACGAGTAAAGTTGAACGTTCTCAAACTCTTTGAGGCTGGAATGAATTCGAACACATTTAGAAAACTTTCAATACTGATAATTCTGTTCGCAATTAGGGTGGATGAAAGCTTTCCTCCAGAACACCAAACAGCGTGAAGTCAGTGTGACTACCGAGTCTATAACAGCATAACCCAAAATGACTCTTGATTGAACACAGTTTGACTTAACGTGGTACTGCACCCGCTGAACGCAAATGAATTGACTAACTTTAAGCACAGATAAAGTGAGCTATACCAATCACAGGCAGAAAATATTTAGTTATTTGGAGCGGATAACATGAAGGACGCAAACTCAAAGAGAGAACACGTTCGTGTGGACGGAACTAATGTCCGCAAATTTAGGGTAAACACACGAATTTTGTTCCACCTCTGTTGATACATGTTCGGACCAATGCAGCAAACATTGGTGTCTCCGAGTTTCTTTACCTTGAAGATTAGATGAAAGAATAACACTTAATCAAAGACAGGTACAAAGAATGCACATTTATAATGCGTTTTATCTGAACCATGAATATGAGTAGTTCACACTAAATTTGAACTCCATCAATATGCTAGACCAGCAGCTAAATTGGTGCCATGTTGAAAAAAATTATTAAATAACTCTAGCACAGCAGTTTGCCCGGCAGAATGCGAAAATGAATAATGAAAATTTCCGAGTAAAGCATTCTTGCAAAAACCTCAAAATCTCTTCGGTGTTCTCCTTTTGCGCCATTGTAAGGACTGATTTATATATGGTGTGGTAACCAATACTATTCAGGTAAAAATAAGTTATTGTGAAGAAATGCAAAAATATTGATATTTCGAAGCGAGACAAAACATCTAGAAGGTCAAGCGTGTGGGCATTGGCAACTCTTCGTTCGATCTCCAAATACTGAGTTTGATGAAACAGTAAATACAGATTTATTTATTTATCTGTTTACCGAAAACATTCGGAGATTTTTCAACCGCTCAGCACGGTCGTTGAAAGTAGCAAATAGTGTTGACGCGTAGTAAGCTAATGATAATTGTCAGGCACCATTTGATTGATACCCTCTCTCCCGTTGCACTCGATTCTGAGTCCCAGGGGTTTCGGTGAAAGGGCACTGCTAAGGATGGAACTAAATAAGGTGGAAAGGACTAGTTGTTTTATCCAAACACGTTCAGTGGATAGTCTCACACTGACTCGGTTTGATGCGTGCACATTGTTAATCTAACCCAGTAGGATTTGTGGAAATTAGACAAACAATAAGTATCCGCTAACTCCCCCAATTTTTTGTTGCTACATTTTTGCTATACAAAAGGGTGCAACCTAAAATGGGATGTAAATTAGCAAGATAATGAGTCACTCTGAACAACTTCGTGCTTTAAACTGTGTTCCCCTAAGTCTTTCTAAACGTGTCAAGAGGTTTCAATATCAACTTTCTATGAACTTCTAATCATAACGATGGATTTACTGTACAGGTAAAATGCCCGAAAAAAACTGAACATTTACATCCATTCCGCTGTTCGCCGAGCTTGGCAATTTGCTTCCCAACGTTTGATCACCAGCCGACATCATCATCAGTGTACTCGTCGCCTTCTTTGTTCGAGATAGCAAATCAGATAAATTTGTCTCTTTGCTGGTAATTGTCTGGAAACTGGACGTAGAGGAGACGAAGTCAACTCCCCCAGATTCCGGTTACAAGGAGAAATGTTTTTTAGGAGGAATTCTTCCGGGTTCTATCACACCTAAGACAAGATGAAATGTTTTTCATATACCTGATGGCAAACATAAAAGATTCACTTATGCAGGCCGAATCGGTGGTACAATGCGATTTGCTTGTTTCTAATCAAGTCAGTCTACGAAACCACTTGTAAAGGGACACAATTCCAAGTCTTGACGGCGTTAGGCATTAAATGACGATTCTTGTCTTCGTCTGCTTTGATATCGTTCCTTAACTCTTCATTTATTACATCGTATATTTACTCTTCAATCCTTTGTACGCTCGGTTCATGTCTTCCAGATGGTCATGTGTGTTCAGTTTTTACGGTATTGAAGAATCCCAGTTTAATTTAGGTTTTACTACAATCATAGTGGATAGTAACAAAATATGTTTTGATGAATTTTAGATCAAACATTTAATCGCTCAGTCTACGGAATCATCACTGAAGTTGTCTTTTGACTAGCATTCTTAAGGATTTGGATAGCAAATACATACACAATGTTACTGAAGGATGAAGGTTCGTACGACGTTTGTGGTACGTGAACACACAAGGAGAGCAACCTAAGTTTTTGCGGTGTTTAAAGCAGAGAGAAGTCATTGATGCATACAGGCTGGAATGTATTCGGCCAAAGAGGACTGTTATTCCGAGGACGTGTGGATTGTCGAAAGGGCACAAAGACGGAGTACTATGATGACCAATTTCGATTACGAGCAACTCGCCGCACCATGTCATACAAAACGGGTTGCCAAATTATCAAAACCCGTTCTACGTGGGACAACAAAACGCAGCGTCAAAGACACGTTTACTTTTGTAGACAAAATTCACGGTATAAACCAGATCGCTAGATATTAGCTTGTTGTTTACCAATTTTCCCCCATGAACGAGGCGGCTGAACGTTTGTGCAGTTCGGTGCAAACTAATAATGTTGATCGGAGGGCATCCTTTGACTGACCTAAAACTACTGCATTATTTTGTACGCATAATGTTCGATTCATGTCCAGCGACGAACTCTATCCACAAAAGATTGGCGTGGTTATGGAGTCTCCGCTGGGATCGCTGCTCGCGAACACATTCAAGGAAAACTGAAAAACGCCCAACTACAAGCCATAAAATATACTTGCAGTGTTTGTTGTCTGAATCGAGAAATAGATCAAATTTTCTAGACCAATAAATTTAAATTAGCATCAGCAAAACCGTGTTACAATTTGTTTAACCATAAAAGATGAGAAGGAAAATGGAGATACAGGATGTGAAATTGAGGAGATAGCTCAGCTTTAAAAGAAAAAAAGCGAGAGGAGATGGTAATGGAGTTCAGAGGGTTTTCGAGAAAGGTTGTGGAACTTCAATGCATTTTATCCTCCTGTGATCTGGCAACTCAATCTGCTTCACTGGGTGAGGCGCCCGTGGGCCTTGGAGAAGGGAATGCCAGCGTTGAAACATTTTGGTCCGGTCTAATCAGTGACCATCTATTTAATTTCAACCCACCCGTGCTTCCACATATTCAATCTTATTTTCACAAAGAGTTCAGTTGAATACTGGGGTGACTCACAATTGGTGTTTAGCGTAGGTGAAAAGTTGATCCAACTGTTGAGTGGAACGGGGTATGTTGCGGGTTTTAACCCGCCTATCTATCGGGTTTCAAGTCATCGTCAAACCAAGAAAACTAGAAATGCGTAAGTGTTTCATGGTGGCCATTATCTTTTTTAATTCCATGAAGAAATTATTTACGCCATATTACTTTTGCACCCATTCAAAATTAACGTGGTCGTCAGTCCGACCTGAAATTGGTAAAAATGATGGCAACTCTTTTGTTGTGAATTGGATACTGAAAGCCAACCAAACGTTTCCTAACGCTTTTCCAATATGACCACAATTGTAACTTGACCGTCTCCGTATTCTAATACTTTGCGCGCACGGAACCAGTGAACTGACTAATGGTCCAGCCTATTTTATTACCACAAATAAGGTAATATGATAGCTTCAGTAAAAAAACACTGCTACTTTCAATGCATTAGACAGTAGCTCAAGTTGTAATGACCAAATAACTGCTCTACTGGGAATAGAAATGTTAACTAAACTGTAGTCTTTAGTGATGATGATTTTGTATGAAAAGCAAAAAGAGCCAGAATTCCATCCATTAATTTGTAATAAAAAGCAAAACGAAATGGATAATTTAGCCTATAAAAATGCTTTCCGTAATTGCCTAAAACTGTTTTTCCATTTTTATTTTGTTCGTAACTAGGTAAAGCATTTCAACACTGAAATCATGATAGAACTCCCATGGAAACTCACAGTCTTTCCTGAAACGGACGAGCTAATGGGAATCGCCGTTCTTTCCTCTCAAAAACATAACTGTGGCAGCGGTTGGCTTCATGCTTCTATGGCTTTGTTTACAATCGTGCTTCTCCGCAATTTATATTGATGCTTACCAGCTGGGGGTGGTGCTTGAGAGGAATTACGCTTAGTTGAAGAGAATACATAGTAAAATCATAAAAATTAATTTGAATAAAGAAAAGACAGATAATGGTACTTAAAACTCAGCATCTAGCGAAACAGACCAAAGTATAAATAGATAATGTATTGCTGTGTCCGCAGATTTTACTACAATTCACATGCAGTTATCTACGATCGTCCCGTACTCGTCTCCGGGAATGAATTGAAAGGATCTCATTTTTGACATAAAATGATTTAGTTATCACTCGGTATGCGTACCTAGGCTACGAAACGCCTAAAAACCACACTTCGTTCGCGGAGAACCTATCGTCAACAGCAATAACAAAGCGTATCTTTTGGAAGATAGTGAATTCAAAACGTAGTGTGGTTTCTCTAATGACGAAATGTGTTGTTTTTCTTCTGCATTCCCCACTTCGTAAGGGCTACACGTAACTGCATTCGTGGAGTTGTTTGTTGTTTATATAATGTGACCAATACTGTAAAGATTTTTTAGACAACCGCTGGCGCAATTGCCGAAAAACCGACTGAAATCAGATTGTAACACACCAGTATATTAGTGTGAAACAAATTGGTTCCCGACTGTTGCTTTGGGAGTTGTGCTCATTTGCATGTCTGGGGAATACATGTTTTCCATGATATTATAATGTATTGCATTCTGTCATAGTAATTAACCATAATAGTTTTCCATCTGTGTAGTTACTTTTTCACCTTAAATGTATTGTTCACTTTATTTGAAGCACCCGTATGATCATATTGGTGCCTCTTAAATATTTTCCCTTGTCGTAGGGTTGTAACATTTTCAAATAGCTGGCGCCAATTTTACTTCTTTTGTGATATTTTGGAATTTCATATGAATTAAGAAAATGAAGGTAGAACACATCAAATCATAATCGATCGCATTTTGTAGCAAACCACATTGCTAGTGACCACTTAGGTTGTATTAAAAAAAATACTCATTGTATTATATGCACTTGAACGATGTGGGTGACAGTAATTATGCATGTAGACATACATATGCATGTTATTGACAGACAAATACCTCACGACAGTAGTCAAGAACCGAAATGCTCATTTTCTACAATCTTAGTAAATGACACCTGTTGCGTCCGTAACACGACTGGGGAGCCCATTTTTCGGACAAATATTTTACTACCAATGCATTTTCAATTTTCCTGAACCACGTGACTAGAATAACTGATTAAATAAATGACGTTGGCTCTTCAAACGGTTACGTTAATCTGCATTATATTGAGGCAAATCCACTCACGAGCAGTTGATTTAGAACAGTTTCAGAGTTCCCAATTGACAGTCGCAATGGATGCACTGCCAAGAGAAAAGCTAAGATGTTTACCTAAAAAGCAGATGCTTTTTCATCTCCTTTTGCGAGCTAAAAAGCACAATAAAAGAACGTTTTCAACACGGCTTGGGTCGTAAATAAATGAGCATAGCATAACGTAAAATTCGGTTTGGCTCTTGAAAATGCTGTTTGAGAGATGATGAGCTAGCTTTAATATAATGGGTAAGTACCTAACTTGGATCCAGTTTAAAATCACGTCGGATTCGTTCGGTTTCCGCGCTGTTTGTTTTAGTCAATGGAGAACAAATGTTATCATTTACTCAAGTTAATGCTATAAATTACCTTACTGGATAAGATTGGTTATTGCAGACACTTCACAAGTGATGGTGATACGGTTACGCTAAGTGAAACTTCTTTTCCACCCACGGTGTTCTGAAACACATGATGGTGATAACGAACGAGGTCCTCCGGTTGGCTATCAGAATATCCCATTATTAGAACCAAAAAATATATTGCTTGGTAATCCGCGAAATGGACGTTTGTGTACTTTCAACTGTATCACTAGTTATTTGGTAACGGAACAAAGTGGAAAAAACTCGAGTGGCAGCTGGGCAAATGATTATCTGTTCCGTGTAACTACATTGCTCAGTTCACATTAATTAACACAACGGATGAAGGGAGGAGAGGCTAATTGTGGCTGTTCTTGATTTATAAAAAGAACATTGTAAACAGAAAATAATTACTCAAAAATTAAACGCTCATTTCACTCCATTTGAATGCTTTTTTATTTTCTCAACCACTGCATCGCAAAGTATGATTATTAGTCCATTGGTTCAGATCGTCTTCTGATTGGAAGACGACAGTTCCATTAGCGTCGAGCTTGAACAAACGTTATACAGTTATTCTGCTTCTCAGCACTCTGTCACATCTTGCGCACTGCGTGATGCAACACAAAGCCCTATCCGCCAAAACGAATAAGTCAACACCACCATTATTGGTTGCACTTTTGCATACAGAATGTACAATAAACTATCTTTTGTGAATTCTAGTGTACCGGTCAAACTATGAGCGCGGAACTTTAATGGGCGTGTGCTCATAAAGTGTCATCATTTGTTTAATGAGGACGCCTCCATCATGGTTTAAGATTACCCGACGGACCAACTTCACTCAAGCTACTCGTAAAAGCGGCAAGCACAGTAATTCAACAATAGGCTGCTGATTTCCTATACTTAGTTCTTAATGGTGGGTAAAGTTTTGCCTTGTATAGATCCAATTTCAATCAATTTATTGATCCATTGTGCTCAAAAGTGGGCTATTCGTCATGCTCTGTCAATGTGATAAAATTTCACTGTTTGGACGTTCCATGTTCATCCGGCAACAAATATCTCATCAATGCACTGAAAATCTGACTCCACTCGTACCGCCATCTCACGAACGGCACCGTGCGTGGACAAACTAAAAATAACAGATCTGATCACCTGCCAGGTGGGTAATTGTACAACATGCTTACCTTCGCCCAGTGCGGCTCGGGGTTCCGCAGTTCGGTCGATGGCTTCTCACGAATCGCAATTTTATCCAACAAGGTGCAAATAATTGTCCAATGCGTTTCAGCTTTTCATTTTACTCTGTATCCGATGGCGACCCCTATTCAACCGGTTCAAATACCACTTCAATTGCTATTCAGTATGGTAATAGAAACTGAACAAATTCGAGTTGCTAACGGAAAGTTAAATATAAATGGTTCATGACTGGGAATATTGGGGCGTCAGGAGTGAGGCATTATTTCACTGGAATGTTAAAAAACAAAATGCCGGGTTGATTTATAAACATAGTGGTTCAACACGTGTCAGTCAATTTATTGAAATAACGATTGTGATAATATTTGGTTGGTCTCCCTCAATTTTTGGTATAAATTGAAGACATTTATAGCTATTTCCATTTTGAAATGGCTGTCATCGTGAAAAACGCAAGTTTCATAATGCATGCAAAGTTGATTCTCTTGTTTGACGGAAACTCTAGTCCGCTGATTGTGAAACAGCTAAGCATCTGTCTGCCATTCTTGATGACAAAAGATCACTCACCTCGAATCCGTGAGATTTTTGTTTTTAAAAGAAAAAGTTACCCCACCGAGTGTCACCGGTTTTGTCAGATCAGTCAAGTCTGTTTACATGCGTCTCTGTCACAAACGCACCTAGAGCATTCCTTAAGGAATGCTCGCAATTTACAGTAATCCTTTCTTTTTGCAACACTTTGATCTGTTACAGAATGCCACGTTCTTCATAGTTACCATAGTACACCACCAGTATGCGTTGCGAACAGACATTGACATTTATTCAATTGAATATTTTCTTCCGCGAGATATTGTTATACATCCAAATAGAACCCAAACCAAACAAATTTTAACATTTGAAGCAATTATATATCCACTGATATCGTGTCTCGTTGGTTTGCATTTACTTCAACCATCCCCAACCCCCCTCTCTTTTTTTCTGTTTGCTCTCTACCCCTGCTTCTTTGAATGAATATGTATATAAACGCACTGCCTTCTTCGATCGGCTTGGTGACCCATGTAACCAAACAGATGACCAGTGGACGGTGGATTTTCGGAGATATCATGTGTAACATCTTCATCATGCTGGACGTTCTGTTCTGTACCGCGTCGATCCTGAATTTGGTTGCCATTAGTTTGGACCGGTAAGTTACCCGCTGATTGAACCCACTGTACTGAAGCTCTAGCTAGGGAGTGTAAAAATGTACCGGACCTATTTTCTGCAGCAGCGTTCTCAAAACTCAGTGAATACTTTGGGACAGTCTTTTATTGCTATTGAATAACGTTCCTGTACTATGTCAGTGACAATTCTCTTAAGATTTGACTGATATTGTGGTAGATTCCTTTTCATATATTTTGCGAGGCTTACCCTGATTATGGTTGATAAATATTTTGGTTTCTGGAGGTTTTTCGAGGACCAAAAACGGACGGAGGATACCAAAATTCAAAGAAAGGAGAAAACAAATTTGCGGCCAGAGAAATATTCATCTAGTCGTTTTGTATTCGCCGAATATTTTTCCATTTAACATTTAATTTTATTTGTAATAATCTATTGAAAGCGATAGAAATCTGTATCTTTATTGCTGAAATCCGTTAGATATTGGAACAACTTTCTCTCTGGAATACTGATCAATTTGATTTGTCTGCCACCCATAGATTGTCAGATTGTAAGTGTTTAAAATGATAAAATGATATAATACTATTCCTTAAAATATTTTACCGTAAAACTCAAGGGTCATAGCTTATTGCCCTCAAATAGATGAAAATAAATCCAGGTCTCCTACACCAACAAATTGCCGATTTCTGAGCTTCAAAATTGTTGTTCCATGAACACACCCGCGATATTATCGCGGTAGCTGCATGATACAAGTGGTTACAAACGGATAGTCCTGAGGTTTAAATTCTTAACGCAATATGAGTCAAGTGAAATGCTATACTCCTGCAAACAGGCCGAACAGGAAGCAGGCAATAATAATACGTAATGAACAACAGCGTTGTTGCTCCGTACGATGCCTCGAATTCATAACGATATCCGCGTGCAAATCCGTCAGACGTCCTTAGTTTATGCTACACTGTACACTAAACATTGGGTTGTTTCATAAGTTCCCCCCCCGTTGTCTATCCGTTCTTGATTGCTGAACTGTCACATAAACTCGATGCATTTGGGCTTAATGCGGATTCTTTTCTATCGTCACATTGTTTCTAAACAATTTCCAGTGGATTAGACCTTCCCGATCCCACCAGACGCAAATCATGGTCTTCACGTGGTATACGTCTTTCTTTATATTCTTCTCTCGGGGACTCACTAACTCTTTTCTTTGCTTCATATTCGCATGGAGACACCATTTCTCATCTCCAGTGACGATTCTATATGTGAAACGTTACCTGTGACCATGGGTTCCTTGGTGTCTAGCGAGGATTGAAAAACTTTGGATCACATTTGTGTTTTTCCACAGGGTTTCAAAGTTTCGAACATTCAAACTGATTTTCAGTCCCCTTGTAATAATACCTTATCCATAACTAGTAGCATAAACTACCTTGCAACAGCAAGTTTATGAAACACTAAAAACGAATATATTTGTCATTTCACGCTTTCTTATTTAAATTAATCATTGAGATTCAGTAAATCATGAACAGATTATCTGAACATCATCATGTTTACAGGTTACTAGTTCTGCATAGCGCACATGATGAGGCTATACAAAAGGTCTATTGACACGATAAAGCAGAACAGCGTAAGTCAGTACCATTCACGGTTTTCTTTTACTCACAGTTTTATCCAGTTCAGACTGATGCTTTCTAAGCTTTCATTTAATCGCCAGTCATATGTTTGTGCAAGTAATGCAAGTTATTTACCGATGGGTTGAACTCACTTCATAGATTAGTATTCCTAATTGGGTCGAGGTCAATGCTGGTTTTCCTATGCTAGTGTATAACCAGGTCGCATTGGATGAGCCATTGCATGTTTGATCCTCTCTTCGAACCGTCTTCAGGCTATTGAGTAGCTGACATAACAATGACAGGAGTAATGCAATGTCTTTTATCCAAATTCGTCCCACTCTGCCCCAAACCTTTTACTAAAATTCTATCGGAAAAATAAGTAATTTACGGTAGGTAGCGATCAGTACACAAAAGCTGCAGCTTATTAAAGGTGGGAACGAACTGCAGTCCTAGCTTTACAATCCTATATTCAATAATGCGCAATTTTTCTCAGAATTCGTGTTGCTTTATCGGTCAACAGTATTCCACTGTTCTCCCTTCGGTACAAATAATACTTTATTCAAAATTCGTGAGCAATTTTTGAATCATTTGCAAATGTTGCACCTCTCTCCCCACCGCTGAAAACGGTTTTACACGTCAGTCTCTCACAATGAGCTTGTCTTTCATTTCCAAAAGCGGTTCACCTTGCTGCATAGGACACGGAACCAAGTAAAAATAAATACTCTTAGTTAGGTGTGATAGCCAAAAGACACTGGTTTATTTTTACCGAATAACTTTTTGGTTATGGCTTTTGTGTATCTATAAATACTGTGTTGGATTCCGTGATCGAGGGTTTCGTGTACGTGTTAGTTGATGAAATAGGATAAGCAGGACTGAATCAAAAGAAGCTGTCTAATGCTGTTACATTCGAAATTAGATCAAAGTTTCTAGTTCCCTTTCAAAAATAACCTTGGTTACTGGAAGTAATTAGTACCCGTGTATGACATGCTATGAGATAAAGCTGTTTACAATCACTGAATATCCATTCTTAAACTTAAGTATTGCAATAATTGCAATAACTACCGCAAAGCTTTGATCTTCTGAAGCAAGCTTGTTGGCTTATACGCATGAAACATGTTGTGGGTAATGGAGAAGCCGGAGAAAACCAGTGTTTCTAGTCCGGCATCAACAGTTTGTCAAAATGAAAGAATAAAAGGGAGGGCGTTATTTATATAACATTTTTTGATCTGATAACCAATGTTTGCCTTATGTATCAGAAAATCACGCAACTGTCTAGAAAGAACAAGACACAATAAGACAGTGTCATCCCGCTCATGCGTTACATCATGACAAAAAAATGGGCATTGCTGATTCACCTGAACTAATTCCATACATCGTATTTTTGAACCGATTATTTCATGAAATAGCAAACCACAATGTAGAACAGGTGTTTTAGGTGAATCCATAAACAAACAATAGAACGATAAAAGAAAAAAACAGAACCTTAGATGGTTCACCTGTGTCGTCATAATGTAACGAGAAGGCGAGCTGGCTGGGAAAACGTCTATTGATCCAATTCAAAAGCAAACAGTGTCTACGTTCGATTATATACAGTCAATTTTCAACTGCGCGGCGGGATGATTCATGCTTCTTTCTGTGGGCCATCCCTTGTTGGTTTTGGTCCGCACTTGGCACGTACGTCGCCTCTTCTTCCGCGTGCCATTCCGACTGGTTTGACCCGATCGCGGCACGAGATGCGTTGATCGACAGCTCCGACGTTGTGGCATTCGGTGAGTATCTTTTCCGTTAGCTGCGGATTGTCTGTTGGGCTGTAATTGTCGATTCGCTCGTTTCGGGTGGAAGTCAAGATTGTCTCGCGAGGCACCTCCCGCCGCTGCGTCTGCGCGTCTGGTCGGATGAGCCCCATTCTTGATTCGGTCGCTAACCAGGACTCTCTTAGTACTGCCTCCCATCACATTAAGTTAAAACCATCTCCGGTGGATGTGTTGTTAGCATAGCGCAATCAGAAGGAACCACTGCACTTCATCGGTGTGTGCATCAGCGAGTTTAGCTTCATCAGCGGGAGTTGTTTGTGAGCGTCCAAGGATGGTGTCATAGCTACTATTGTAGCTGCAAATCGTCCTTCAAAATGGGTCAAACATAACAGCATGTTGCACACATATTCCAGATGCATTCTGTACAATCTACTTCAGTGATTGCTCTGAATTCTCTAATCATCTCGTCAATGAACAATAATATGATCACTTTGGGCTACAAAAGACCAGAGAACTGATGAACATGATCAACTGTATGTTTTGATTGAGTTCTCTTGAGTCCACCGGCGACACTACCTGGAGTTCTATTCCATACACACATATAATGTGGATTAATAGGAAACGAGTAATGTTCACAAATCTGAAGCATCTCTATAGCGTTTCTTCTACCGCCTCCGGGAAGGGGGTAGAATAAGAAAACCCAATTCATTCCGTTCCAAAGGCACATAGCTTTTGAAATGGATACACGATGGCTTCCTGTGGATGGCGCGTTGGATAGCTCCGTCTAATCGACGGCTCAGTAGAACGTCCAGAAATGCAAGCTGCTCATCCTCTGTGTTCTCTAGAGTAAACTTAATGTTTGGATGAGCTAAATCAAATACTTTTAAGAGTCTTAACAGATGCTCACTCCCATTGACAAAGCCCAAAATGTCATCCACATAGCGCTTTTAAAATGTGCAACGATCAATTGTTCGATATAGGATGTTATTCTTCAGCTTTGCCATGAAGATATCAGCAAACAATGGACCCAGAGGAGATCCTTTGGCTACTCCATCTATTTGGCGATATACTTCGTCATTGAAGTTGAATTGTACATTGTGTGCAAAAGTATGGTAATTGTTTGAGATCACCAACTGGCATTCCAACTTCACAATTATTACTTTGTATGTGGTCACAGATATCACACAGTTGAGTGCCTTCTGAGTTGAAGGGCTGTTTAGATACAAGAAGGTACATGGTCTTTGTTCCTCGAGAATTATAAATGTAAACGGAGTATTCATAGTGTCAGATCCGAATAACGTTCGGAGTGTATCAGAAAATCTATGCGCCATGTAATGTACTATATATACTTCGTAATTGTACAACCACGGTGCTGTCGGTACAGGTGAAAATAAGCCGACGTTTTTGTTAAAGTGGGTAATCTTTATGAAGGTAATTTTACAATCGGATGCATTCGATAACATGCGGTAACACATATGACCGCAAACTTTTGAATTTCGATATTTCACCAATGAGAACACACCCGTCTTAATGGCGTTTGAACTATTATTCATTCGGTAAAATGGAAAGCTGGCCACCTGTACACAGCAGTTCTATGTACAACAAAGGAGAGTGCTCATACGCTGCAAACGGCATGACTTTGATTCAACCACGCAAGGAGTGACTTATATTTTGGTTACAAACGTTAAACCGCATAGCTATTTAGGGTAAGATTCATCCTCATTCCACCACCTGTCTACACTCGAACCAAGCCAGAGAACTGAGAATAAAAGGAATACACCTATTTGTTATAAGAGTTGCACTGGCTTTTGAAAAAATCATCGATAGCCATGAAAAATTGAAATTTCAAAACGAGCAGTATTTGTTCAAGTCAATTCAAACCTCAGTTAAGAGGGTCCTGAAGTACTGGACGGAAAGTACAACCGTGTAGATATCACCACTGCTGGCAGCAGGAGCAACGGTACTTGTACTGGTGAATCCGATTCTCGATACTCGCATAGTCCCCAAATAGGGTGCTTTTGGTCTGTTTCAGTGAATTCGGATTTAACTTACTCACTTCCATAATGTGGACACAAAGTTCTGTTCAAATTGCACTGCTTTGTGGACTAATACTGACGGATACGAACAGCTAAATTGTTACCGTACTCCAATACGTCTGCCTAACACTAATACAACCTATTCAATCTTGTGAACTTGCTCTCGTTGGAGGTCTGCTTTCAGAGTCATGAGTGCAAGAAACTTCACGAAGGTTGCACACATGTAAACAAGTAAATACAAACCATAATCCTGACAGAAACATGATGGACAAATATGGACGATCTTCTGAATAAACTGCTTCACTGTTCAGTTGTTGAGGCTCAGTTTACCTTTTGAAATTTATGTAATATTTCGTCCATCATTCTCCACCACGTACACAGAGACATTACATTTACGAAGTATGACAATGCGCGTGTACTTTTAGCTACATTTTACTGTGATTATGTGTGGGAATAGAGGATATAGTTTTTAGTCGTTCTGTTCACAAATTTGCCAATGAATAACAAGACCTCACATTAGAATGATGTTCAAACCCAAATCAATGTGTATCGCTAAACTTGGACAAGATGTGGACGGATTCGGTTGCATGAGTGGTACTAGGGCTGGCACACAATGGATTATACTCATTAGAATGGAATTAGTACCTTTTTATGGTGGCTAAAAACACATTTCTCCCGAAAAGAGATAATACAATTTGATTATTACAGTAACGCTTTTGCTTGAACCAAATACTGAAAGAGAAAAGCTCTAAATAGCACTCAATCCTATCGCTATCCGATGGCCGAAGTTGGTATCTCGGTTTATCAGCCAAAGAGCTGGAAGTACATTACCACTGAATGAACTACCATTACCTACCAGGTGAATCTGTGCGCAAAATTTATGCGTACATTTGAATGAGATTGATTCTAACGTAACCGAGGTATAAATAAATGACAATCAACAATCGATTTCAACCGGTGGTGATGTGAACATCGACAGATGCGCTAGTCCAACTGATCACCCTTTTTAAAAGTTTTCCGGTTTTGATTGTGATCACACCAGCTGTCACTGAAATTGTTCAGAAACGCTAGCAGATAACTGTCACCAAAAGTTGTGATTATTTCAGTTAGACACGAATATGCACCCAGAATCCAGGTACACATTAATGAAACAGATCCCCAACACACTCACTTATCCGTGATATAAGCGTCTATAAAGGAAGCAAACTCTTATGTTGTTTCTGATTTCTTGGATGTAAATCATCTTTCAATCCGATTATCTGCAAACCGTTGATCGGCACAATCAGTTTGAATGTGAGGGGCGCATCCAACCCACGTGATTCGTTGAAGTCGGCGTATCGGCGTACGAGGTTGTTCATGCTTCAACGGAGCACCGGTTTGTCCATCTAAAGCAATGAAAACCCATGCAATGATACCACGAAAATTTCAATCCCAACGAGAATTACTGTCGGAAAGATGTGCCTGGATGCTGTGTGACATTGTTCACGTGACAGTTTATGTGAACTATATTCACAATTATAATGGCCAAACTATTATTGTGAAACTTTGAGGACTTTTGTCAATCAAATCAACTTTGAATCCGGTTATCTGACCTTTTCTAGTGTATCCCGCCTAAATTCATTGACAGCCTGTAAAACAAGAAAAGAAACAGCAAAATATAGAAATGTCACCTACGTAAAAATTCTTTTCGATGATAAAAAACTCTTATGAACTACGTAAGCTAGTTTCATTATTGTTTCCTTAGTGTAAGAAAAACTTTTGGGGTAAAGTACATTGTATTATGTTGTAGTAAGGAACCCGGTTCTAATCATAAAGGAACACAGGTATTATTCAATCTTCTATTGCTTGACATATAAAGCAAGATGACAGCTTCATGTTTGAATTCATACTAAAAAGTGAAACAACGTATACACCGTTTGATATTGCATCTCACAAAAGCCACCAAATAGATTGAAGGACTTCATATACTTGACTGGGACTTTTCAGGCCAAAGCTTTTTTCAATTCATATTTGCTATTGGGTGTTATCAATAATAATATAATACATATATATAATAATATAATACTAATGACCATAACAATCTGGATCCTCATCAGTGCACAGCGAAACACAGTGAATTAAAGTTCACGGATTGCTGTATGCCTCACAATATACACAAATTGAGCACGAAGGCCCAAAGCGGATGGGAAATGAACCTGATTCGAAAGAAGGAAATAAAAAAGAAACTAATTTGATCAATACACAGAATACATTGTGCAAACGTGCATCTGTTCCTCATCAAGCATTCTGGTCTGATAAAAAATGACGTCAAGAAAGCCACTCCTGTCGGTTCGCCAACGTATTCCACACTGTCCTCAAACAAACATTCAATTTTTATTTCGGATCCCATCCTACAAGACGAGAAACATCTACTTTGCCTTGTCACTTGACCTCTTACGCCCAGGCTACTAACGCACACGTGGCTCCACCTGGGTCAAAATTCGTAAACATCGATGGTCGAAAATCTCCAGCCGATGACTGTCTTCTGTTGATAAATTTAAGGCATCAAGGCTGTAAAGATGCACTGAAACTGACACTGGAACAATATGTGCTTCAGAGAGACGTTGGGCTGCTCCCGTTAAAAAACCACTCCTGTTTACATTGCTGAAGGGTGGAAAACCTATGCACTTACCTCTCCAGCTGCGCTAGCATTATTGGTCACAAGAATATCTAGGGAGGGCAAGCAGTCAAATTCAGATATTTTTTTCCCATCTAGTTTAAGGCCGGACTAGTTGACACAGTTTTGCAGCATCAGTTTGTACTTCGAAGTTGCCAACTGCAGTGCACACTGAAATAAGTGACAGATCTGTCAAGTGTAGTTTGTATTAGAAAAACGCGGTAGTCATTCACAAAATCTAAATCTCGCACCCTTTCTTCAGCTGCCCATTTAATGAAATATTTTGGAGAGGACCTATTACATACTCCAATATTTCGACTATGATGGAATTGAACGCAAAAAGTGAATTATCTCTCACTCGACAACCATCTTGGCTGGTAACGGACGACCGCTTATTTCACCATGAACCCTCAAATGAACGGCAGTATATGGTTACATTAAATAATCCCTCGGTGGTTTCTGCAGTCGTTGGGAGCTGTCATCTTAAAACTATCAGGAATTCACCTCAAGATGATGAAATATACTCCCACGAACAGGTTTGTGATTAAGTGCATGAGTATATTGTCTCTTATCTTGAAAATATTTGGGTAAGCTTCTCAGGCCCAGCTGCTTTTCATATTCTATAAGATACTCTAAATGAGCAAATCAAATTTGCCACTACTCTCACGTTACATTTTAATAAACACATACTTAGGAAACATAAACTTTGAAATGGGTTTCAATGTAGATGTAAATTTTTGGGTAACTGGTTGCCAGTGCAATACTGTATGAACTCCACTACTCTGCCTACTCGGGAATTTCTTTTATTAGGAATCTTTTGGCTCTCTTAAGAATAAACATTAGTTACTCCAGGTATATCAAGTCGTTTAAGCCTATCGATTCCTTGTACCTTCCTTTCTTTCTAAAACTATTTACATTAACGGTTCATTCTGAATGATGCGTTTATCACCCTTGGTGTTTACGGATAGAGACATGAAGCACTGTCATGCTTGTAGGGCCTATTGTTAAACGCTGCTTGAGAATAAAAAAGCTAACATTACTGTTATAACCATTAGTAAAAGGAGCTAATATGGAGTTATTGTAGACGACGATTGAGAATATATTACTGAAGATTCTAATACATTGTGAAATTATTCTGTACAATCAATTGAATACCTTACAGCATATTGTATTATACAGTATTATAAATGACTTGTGTAGACGACTGTGCCTACATTTCAGTCAAAAAATGTGTTCATTGTCACAATGGGATATGAAATGAAGCCAAAATTCATATACAACAATGATGAAACTTGATTAGTTTATCATCTTTGCAAGTTTAAAATTAGTTCGTTACGAAAGTTTCACTGAGTCAGTGAGTATACAAGCCAGATAGGGTACCTTTGAGTAGCGACAAATGTTTACACGACACAGCAAGCAGCGAAATCGGGATTGAGTGGATGACTGGGGTCACTGAGTATATTTTGAGCGAAGTCCTCACATTAAGTGATATACAAATTGCACAATTTTGTAACCAGTGTTCAAAGGAATAAGAGAAACACGGCTGATAATCTTTAAACCGCGAAATACAGTAATGAAGTCCTTCATAAGTAGACCAGGGAAAATAAATAACGGGTGAACAATAAATTATGATAGGAAAAATGCAATGATAAATAAAGGAACATACAGTTTCATGCCTCAATCAAAATTGTCGTAGTTTGCGTATTTGAAAAGATAAGCGACGCAGTCTGCCAACACAAGCAAGCACATGATAGGATCACCGTAGATTGCTATCTATGGTGACTCCTGGGTATTTCGTGGTATGTGTTCTGGTGATGGGTAAGGAATTGATGACTGAGGGTTCCAGGGATATTCGGATCAGGAAAAAGCATTCAGAACATTTGGAAGTATTCAGCCAGAGACCGGAGTGGTTCAAAAATGATTGTATTTGGATCGAATTGCGGGAAAATTATTCCATGTTTGATTGGTTTGAGATGGCTTGACATACGACCACATTATTAGCGTACGTGAGGTTCTTGGTTGGTGGGATTGAGGGTGTCACTGATGAAAGTGGAAAATAGGTAGGGGGAGAGCACAACACCTTGAAGTACTCCAGAATTATTCACCAACGGTTTTGAAGCAGTACAATTTGCTTTCGTTCTTTGGATCTTTCCTATGAAATAATCTTTCAACCATGACAACAAGTTGGTGGGGCGACCAAATGTTTCTAACGTTTGCAGGAGGAGAATCGTGGAACGGAATCGAAAGCCGAGGAACAGTCAAGGAAAACAAAACGAACCGACTTTTGAGAACTATCTAAAGATTTGCAAATAAGTGCATCATTGAAGAGACGGCATCCAAAATGCATATACTTGACTTGTACGCAAACTGGAGGGGGTCGTCGGGAGCAATAATACCAGATTGCAAGCGGATGAGAAAAGCGCACTCTTCAAGTTTAAGTCCAGAGGAGGTGATGGCAATAGGACGAAAGCGTTTAGATAAAATGCTAGATGAAGAGGCTTTAGGAATGGGAACAATGGTGAACGGTCTCCAGGAATCCGGAATGAAACATGTGTAAATTGATTGGTTAATAAGGGACGTAAACATCCCTGTAACTGAACCAGCGCCATATTTGAGCAATGCCGAAGATAAACCATCGGAGCCTACTGCGTTCGTGGTTTTCGCATTATTGAGGAGATGATAGAACTCCTCATGGGTGACCGAGTATATGGTAGATAGGTGATCTGTGAGGTACGGAGGCAGGAGATTATTCAGAGGATAAATGAATGCAGCATTGAGGTTGTCTACGTCAATAATCTTGTTTGTTGTCGGTTTCTTCTGTCCAAAAAGCGATCTGATCCTTTGCTATCTCCATATCCAGCCCCCAGAACGTCCTCTGCGAATGAACCATTCGGTCTTTTGATCTCTGCCTTGATTTGCATTGTGAATTGTTTGACAGTGGCTGTTTGATACATCTTGAACGCTAGTTCTTTTAGTCTTCTAAAAGCTTTTAACCGCGGAGAGAATACTCTGCCAGTGTGAACAAAACCTGTCTCCAGAGGCCAGCATAGATTGAAAATCACGTTAGCTGTTCCCGTAAAATGTTCAACAGAACAGGGAAACTGTTGAACGGAAAACCATGAGAATATAATAGAGCGAGATTTTCTCAGGAGAAGGAGTCCGTTGGTATAAAGGTTCCGAATTCTGATGTGCATTTGTTTTGTTTGAATAAAAGTGGGGTATGCTAAGCGAGAGTAAACGTTTGATCTAAGACACGGGATACAGTGATCACCAGACGAAATTGGCGCCTTCAGTTTGAGAGAGAATATATTAAGGTGATTAGTAATAAACTTGTCACATATAGCATTTCCTTTGGTGGGCGTTAAAGAGAGATCGGGCAGACTGAAAGAAATTAAAGAGTCGGCTGATCAGTGAGTAAAATCACCGACAATTAAAATTAAATTATCGTCCATTAAGGGAACAATGAAAGGAATAAATGCATCGTAGAAGGAACTAATTTCAATTTGTGAGCAATTAGGGGCAATGCATAGGTTTCTAATAATTGTGCTCCAATAAGGGGAAAACCTAAAACATGAAACATCAAATCAGTCAATACCATAAGAGGAGAAAGCAAACAGCGGTTCGGACTTGTCGCACCAACTGGAGTTAATGTAGGTTAATACACCGCCTCCAGACTTATTTTTTCCTCTTTCTCTCTCTTGTCGAAAACTTTTCAAAATCAGGTATGTTGACCAGTGAATCGTCTATGTTTTTGTTGAGCCATGATTCATGTATGCATATCGCACACATGTTTGTGTGCACGCGATGTGTTAATAGATCCGTGAATTCAGCCTGTTTGCTAAACAGAGAGCTAATGTTGGAACTGATTAATGACGGAACCGTCATCTTCACAGGAGGAATGTTTGCTAGTGCAGTCTGACACCCGGCACGCTTNTTAAGTTTCTTGCTCCCTGCAGAAAATCCAGTAAGGGCAGAACCATGTGAGTTGGATAACAGAGAAGAATAATGAATATCCTTTAGCCGTAGTAATAATTCCCTGTGATACGAACGTCGAAAGAACATGGCAGACACCATGTAATACATTCAATGCAACAGTGAACACAAACGTAGCGTAACCAACCGAAGGGCGGGCATGGCACTAAACAAATTGACACAGTCTGAGACACTAACAAAGTAGTTTTATCATTCACTAAACAAGTCGTTTTGAAATGAGGCATTAGTAAATGTTGGCCGGAATATTTTGCGTGAGGGGACCGAAAGTGAACAAATTAGTGTCTTGGTCGTAACGCCCAACACGGTTTATAACAAAAACCAAAACAAATGTAAAAATGTTAGAACTGTTTCCACTAATTTCATGTTGAAAAAAAAATTATTTATAAGCAAATAGCTTATAAGGACGACCAGTCTATCTGCTTGGAGTTCGATTGGCGCTGTGTACGGATGTTCAGATTAGCCACGACGAGAAATAACCAATAACAAACGCCCGGGTGGTGAACTTTCAATCCTTTTGGAGGGCCTATTGGAAGGTTAGTTACCACGTGGACATTACGCAACCTGTGGGGTAGCCGTGCTTGTGCAGACGTAAGTGCGTACGGTTCTTACACGGGTTGACTGAACCAGACATCAGTGAGTATCGCGTGGCTTTGCGGATTGTAGACTAGGGGGCTTCTATATAATTGAAGCAAATTTGGACTAATCCATTTGATTGTTCACAGACCCTGGGCATTGTGGATAGTTTGCGATATTTGTTTCACTGCTTGGATCTTTGATTCCCTGTCAGGACTCGAACCGCGAACATTCTGGTTGGGATTGTAAACCCTAACAACCGAGCTACACGGTCAAAAATGTGTGCCTTGCTGACGATTACCAAACAGGACGAAACAGCTGTCCTGTGCTCTTTGTCGATCATCGAAAACCTCCAACTTGTGTAGAGTTCTGTTGTGTGTAGATAATTGATGCTATCTATATGTATGTAGGTATCGGTGAGAACGTAGTAACAAGTTTGTGAGGTGATAACTGAGCTCCATCCGATCAGTTGACACAACTGGAGTCGATGTTGATGAACAGAGGCTCAATAATTAATAGATCTCTGTGAGGCCCAACTTCTGTTTAGAACAATCGTTTATTCCGAAGTCCTTAGATCTTTCAGCATGAGAATGTAAAGCAATTGATGACTCTCCCTCAGATATCAGACGCAAAAGCAATTACAAATGAACTAACAACGAAACAGTTCAATCAAAATGCCTCAATGCCTGATGTTTACAGTACGCCATGATTCTAATCGGCTGATGATTCACTGACACTGCGCTTGATATATTGAGTTTTGAGAAGAAGAATTCTCGGAATCGGAAATTGTTTACCAATAATGCGGTGATGATGATCAGCTTCTTGTTTTTTTCAAATGTTTTATCCCATTTGAATGCAAATAATAAATTAGTTTTCTAATATTTGTCCTAGACAAACGAATTCGGTGGTAACTGAAATTTTGACGATAATTCACCTTTTAAATGTCAATCGTTTCTTCGGAGTGAGGGTGAAAATGGATTATGCTCAACAAAGGTAGTATAATTGGAAGGACAGAATGTAGATAACCACCGAATTAAATGCTACTTGCATAAGACAGAGATACTAGAATAAAAATAATATACGTTTTCTTATTTCACAGAAACACAAGTTGAAAAAGTTGTGTCCGTATGAAAACATGATTTTTGTTTTGTTTTTAACCTCGCAAGCAGTTGAACATTGAAAATCACAGTGGCTAATTAGCAAACACTAAGTCTGCAAATTATCAGTATAACTGATCCCGGAACCATTGGGTGGAAGTAGCGCGCCAGATGCATTACGTTTACAAATAATCAACACATGTGCGACCGATAAAAATGCCGGAAACCAGAATGCTTGGGAAAGGAAACAGAAGAACAGAGAAACGCGTACAGATACCAGATGCAGAAAATTCCACTAGGCTTCTCTTTCGAGGTTTCCAAAAGGACCTACGGCTTCACATGGATTGTCAGTGTGTTTGTCAACCATCATGCATGGCTTGTTCATCCTAAATAATATTAGGCTGGAGCGAATCGAAATTGTCTCAGTGTGAAAAAAACCTTGTTTTACATCCCGCAGCTGGCAAGGATAAAAAGAGTCATCCCTCCAGCGTTGCTGGTTACGAGGACAAAAAGTCATGTTTTCCCGGAACATAGCTTTATGTACATCAACAGATACACTGTTTGGGGAAATTCGCCTACCAAAATATGGAGTGTGTTATTCTTTGAAGAACCAAGGGAGATATTTTACTTCGTGTGAAATCATTCTATCCCATTTTACCAGAATTACAAACGACATACTTCTTTCTATACAGTCGGTGAAATATTTTCTTAAAAAGATTGAACGCTTCATGAACAAACATAAAATAACACAGGGATACCTTGCTATCTAACAAATTCCATGGTTATGACTCCAATGTTCACGAAATCCACTTTGGTATTGGCATCGAAGCTTCAAGCTTTTCCATAAAAACTATGAAATCATTGCTCACAATCAACAGTGTATTTATTTACCAACTGAATGATTTTGCTCAAACGTTTATTATTTTCCGCATAATTACGTAACACAGCGAATGGGCCCCTGTGTGAAGTTGACTGAGGTTAGACGCATCTAGCCCACAACGCCGAATACAGAATCATCATCATGATTCTTCCAGGCTTGCTCATCTCGAATCCACTCCATAAGTTCCAATCAGATTTGCGTTGTCTAACTCACATATATATATATATCTGAGTTGAAACTTTGCGCAAAACAAATCACGCTAAAATAGCCTCTGTAAACGTTGTCTTGGTTCGGGTAAACTTGGAATATCGCATCCGCAGTCTGATCATGTTTTCATAAAACAATTTTCTTGTTGAATACCTGATTTTCCTTAACTGTTTTAATTTAATTGATACGCATTGCAAGATTGGTAGATATTTTGGAACTAACTAAAAGAACAAGGCCAAATCGGAGCATTTGTAGATGCACCGTATTCCTTCGTCCTCAAGTTTATGTTGACACCATCAATGGACAATTTTCCCCGTGAACCTAATCCAGCAGCATTATTCATCTTATCCAACAAATTCTGTTCGAGGTTGGCAGCAATCGTCAAACAGTAAAAGTTAAAATGCGGAAGACTATCTGCGCTAGTAGTTGCATTAAAGCACTGCCAATTTTTTCAGATGCAGAATTACTCGTCTTTGTGTGTCATTATGTGAGCGTTTATTGGCGTCAAGGCCACCTTATTCGCTGCCATAATTGTGCTAGAAGTTGAATTTGTGGTCCTGCAACCATCGCTAAATATTGATGCTGGAAGAGCGCAAAAGCTAGTGGAACGGTATTGTTCATGTATGTGCCCACAGACATTTGTGCGTTCCATTTTTTTCAAGAACTTTATTGCACCTCTGAGTTTCGCTTTGGTTCATTTGTAGAGGCGATGCTTGGCAGGGACCTGGATGCCAGAGCAGATTGCATATTCTAAACAAAGAACTTAAAAGTAGCAAACAATTGTGTGAAATGGTTATGTACGTGCGCATATCTCTTTTCAACATGCGAAAAGTAGCTATCGTTCAGGGAAACAGGATTACTCCGATAAGACAGTTTATCGTCAGCTATGCAGTTACTTGTCTCATTTTGCACAGTTACCAACAAGTTGTGAGACATTACCGAGCAAGATGATCACGAGTTTGTTTCACTGTCCCACCCTTATTTACAAATCTGGGTCTATTTGCTTGAGTTTTGATAACCACGGGATACTTGTGAACACAGCGTAGACCAATACACGTGCATTATAGCGTGAGTGACTTGCCTGTAGTTTTGACGTCGCACAGCTTCTGTCTGGACCGCACAACGTCTAATTGGCCGGCTCGTATCCCACCATGGTTGGCGTTATCCCGTAGGCTAGAGTCTTCACCATGAGTTCCATCTATCTATCGTGAAAAGGTGCGAAGAACCACTTATCATTTGCCATGGTGTATAGAGCCCCTAACATATCCTTTATATTATCAAGGAGGAAAAGCTTCAACGTTGGTTAGTTCTTTTCAACAACCTGACCGATGTGAATCCCTGGGAGGTTTTACAAATCCACTTCTACCGAGGAATAATGAGCTACCCTTGTCAAATTTTACGCTTAACCGTAATTAACCGCAGTTTCTTGTGTGCTCGACAGATCATTAATACTCCAGGTGGAACGGGATGCAGAATACAATTAGGAAGTCTTTTGGTTCCGTTATATAATCAATAATAATGCCATCATTTTTCAGCTCATTCAAACCTTGATGTTTCTTAAAAACCTTTGGTGAATATGAATGTTCATAGACGGATCAAGCGCATCCGAATTCGCTGCGTTTCATGCGATTCCGTCAATTTGCTTTCCTCAGGCTAGGCTAATTTCACCATGCACAAGCCACAAAGTACTCATAGCTCGAAGGATATTCAAACAACGTGCTCACAAATTAAAACAAGGTGCGGGTGATTGAAGTTCAGGCAGGAATCAGTGTGAACCCGAAAAGTTCAAACCAATGTGACGCACAAACCAACAGTTCGGTTGCAATTAGCAACCAAGACCGGAACATATTTCCCTGGCTATTTATTTTTCTTTTCTTCGGAAACTATTGCTTCTACAGAGTTGTGTCTCACGGCTTGCATCAGACCATTTATATTCAGTTAGAGGGAGCTATTGAAAAAATTGTTGGAATTTAACTCGAGGTTATCAAGCGAATCAGGCGCAAATTGATGCACATTGGAGATATTCATATTTATTGTTCAAGATATGGAATAAATAATAATCTTTCGAAGAATTTTGATTCTCACGTGCAAATTAATTAAGCATTTCATACCAAACTGTAGTTTGATTCCAAATAAACTTAAAGAAAATTATTGTAATTCAAATTAAATATTTTGCAGCTACTTTTCCTCTGAGTGAAAAGTCGCATAAGCATATTCAAATAAAGGTGAATATATACCCTGTTTGCGGCTTCGAAAATTAAACTTATTCCATCGTTGGCACCAGGAACAAATTCATATGCAATTGGATGTAAAAAGTACTAATTCGGTCAATCGCTGAAGGGCTACTTTGCGTTACTGATATGAATTTGGTAGGTGCATGTTTCTAATTGAACTATGTCAGTGATTCTCTTTCAAATATGACCCACATTCATGGGCCTGGTGGTAGTCAAAAGCTCATGGTAATCGATGAGCAAACACTTCGGTCGCCACCAGTCTACTCGATTTTCCAAACTTCGATGTTAGCGCATCATGTCCTGAAGACCTAGAACGGCATTGGAGATTTTACCTTAATCCTAGATCGAACCCAGTATTTGCCCACGGGAAGGGATAGCGTTTCCATTGACATAAGAGAGAACTCTTTCAAGGATTCTCCTTGCTCTGGTTTGCTTAGTGCTTTAGAATCCTTAGCAAAGGAACAATGAAACTGGGGCAGTCTTTGACCTTAAAGTGAGTAGGCAGACGATGGATCAACACTGCAAACACGATAGAAACAGACACACTCGTGATCACTACTGTTAGCCCACGGGGAGATACATTTTGGTAGTAGGTAGGGGGTTCAACGGTTTTGTTATTGGTTATGGTAGCAAATTGCAAACTAAAGCTGGGAATACATTGTTTGACTTGCAAATGAGGAAAACTGTCGTGTTTGCATTGTGGGATTCTAACCCACCCAGAGATATCTCGTACTTTATTGCGTAGTGCACGCTGTACGAGATGAGCCACGAGGAAACAGTAATCTCAGTGCAGCCTCATGACTCTACTAGGTTAAGCGTGTTGCATAAAAGGTGTGTGGGGAGTGGGTACGTGCGTGGGTTCGAATTCCACTAAGGCTACTGGTTTCTTCATATTCCAAAATAAGTACAGCTAGTCAGAATCCGTGCAGGAATATGCAGATTGTAAAGTGGGTGAAAGACTCCCTGAATTCAAGTGATTCCCCTAACCTCTTCCCCAAATGTTCTCGCGCCGAAAACCAATTTTGTATTTTTGTCATTTCATACAGCCTATATTGGATGTTGCCTACGACACATATCATAAAGTCTTATTGCCCCAAGGTGTAACATGCCTCTTGCAGCAATACAGTGGATTATGAACTCACCTTTCAGTTGCACTGATAGAAAGAAGAGTCCATCGTTAACATGATTAGGTGGCGCTTTTTGTTGTTGAAAGATAATTCCCATCAAAATCCTAATCTTAAATTTATTTAAACAAACTCTTACGGTGTTTGTGACTGAACTTAGCCACACAAAACAATGCTTTTATCTTCGCTCAACACCGAGGCATTAGTTGATATTGTTACGGATTATGTTTAAAATGGTATTACACCACTACTATCTATTATGTAGCAAATACTACAATGTTTTCACACAGTCCCACACTTTTCTGGGTTATCTAATTTCACCTTGTAGAATCGAGCACAAATTTTATTGGATATTTTTATCATTTGATGGCTTTTCATTCAATTCTATGATTTTTTCAGTTGATAGTGAGATCCAAGTTTTAGGAATCCCAATGAAGTGCTTAGGTTTAAAACTTGGAGGTAAATAGAAATGAAAATCATATTCAGAAGACAAGAAACAATTTGGTTGTCAACATTGACCGTTCAAAATAGGTGATAAACAGATGCCAATAAATATTTTCATGAATGAATATCAACGCAGTTATTTTTTCATTTTACACACGTACCCAGGTACCTGGCCGTCACACGTCCCATCAGTTACGCCAAAAGAGATAATATACGCAGAATTCAAGTATCCATCACTGTGGTTTGGATCCTGTCCTTGTTGATCAGTCTCCCGGTCGTTTGCGGTTTCAATAATGTGGGTGAATACGACCCGACTGTGTGTCAATCACGCAACGCGATCTATATTATCACCTCATCCGTGGGATCATTCTACGTACCCGCTATCGTACTGCTCGCGCTATATCATCGCATATTCGCGTTGATTCGCCAACGCCACAAATTGGTCGATAAAACAACGCGTAACAGAATCCGATCGGTTTCAGGAACAACCGATTTTCCGGGTGAATTCACACAAACCATGTGTCTTGGGTTGCTGTCCTCGCCGATTCAGAGAACGAGCAGCCCAACAGATGATAGTGCAAGGGCTGTTCAACAGGACGAGGAACCGAGTCAGTTTGAGCAAAGTAGTGACAGTTCGCCAAATCCGAAAAGTTTTGACATCCAATTTAGCCTTCTCAACCGTTCAACTCTGCTTCGGTTGTCTCCTAAACAATCTGTATTTAACAGCTCCCGGGAAGACATCCGAAGCCACCGAACCAAAGGTTGTGACTACCGTTTTAATAGCCCTCGACAATGGAAATCCTTTCAAAGCTTTTCAATGCCACAATTGGCTTGTCATAACCACTTCGGGTATCAGATTTGTCCGGTGACAGTACGTCGCTGCTCTGACAATTTGTTATTTTGGCATTGCTCCGGAGTACAATTATCACGGTCTTCATCGATTATGCTATCCTCTGGATGGCAATCAGCTCCTTGTTCACCATTCTGCCGTAGCCCGCCGACAGTGTCAAACTGTGGTTTGACACAACCAGTAGATGAAAATTCAACAAGTGATCTGTCATACCCTCCCTCGTTGCCCGATTCCTCTTGCGATCCAGGAAGAACAAATAGTGTCACAATCCCATTCGACCAGAGTGTCACTCCACCGCCAGCGGACTTGTTCGTTTTGACTCAGGACGCAAACGACTGTTCAACCATGTCGCCAATACCTTCAAATACGCCAATTCGAATCCGGTTTCAAGAGGAGAAAAGGATATCATTCAATGAGAAGCAATCTATCAATCCATTCAAATGTTGCATTAATGTTTTGGTATCTAGTAACGAATCTAGTTCCATATCTAACGATGAGAACTACGCAGATTTCTTCTACTCCTCTTACAGTGACGGAAGTGACGAGTACCGGTCCGGTGAGCCGCACACTCCCACAGACTCCGGTGAAACCTGTTGCCCTCAATGTCCGCGCTGTTTGGAACCCTGCTATTGTCATACATTCTATTTTGATTACCCTTATTCGTCTGATCAAACTCCCGGATGGGTAGTAGTAGATTGTTCACCAATACAGAGAACAATTACGGGGTCGCAGCAACATCACAAACACCACCAGCAGCAAAATGAACAGCTGGAACAAGTAAATTCGCCAAAAATGAAGCATCACACAGATGAACGGGAACCGAAACACTGCGATGAACTGAAACATTTCTCAAACGTGCCCATCAGTTTCGTTAAACTAAGTGTGAAAATCAGTTGGATTAAATCAATACACAAACGCTGTGAGTGTTGCAAATGCTCCCTCAGTTCCGATTCTGTCAACATGGAGGATATTCCTGTGACTGAGATACCATCTCGGAAACAAAATTCCCTGTCGGCCAGTCAAGCGCTGTCCACTGTGTTCGTGCGTTTTCACAAAATTTGGCGGCAGCAAGTTTTTCGGAGCTTTCAGGAACCGCAGGAGGAACAAGGGTCACAAAATAAGGCACAGGGAAATAATTTGTCAAACACCGAGGTGGAACCTACATCAAGCGGCAGGCCGTTAACACCTGGCCTAAAAAGCTTGACCGGTAAAACAAAACGCCGAGTTAGCTTTTGGGTTTCCAAGCAAAAATCACTCTCTTATCGTGAGAGGAAGGCGACAAAGACATTAGTAATTGTTTTAGGTAAGTGTCTTTTACTTCACTCTAATATGCTATCGATCAGGTTATTAAGGTAATTGTCTCATTAATCATTGTTTCATAAATACGAGGCATTGTAGTTTGTACACCCTCTTATTTTATGGCAAATGTACAGATTAGCTAGGTCAACAGTTATTCAGTGCATATTGAAAATTTCCTTAACGATTCCACAACCCCCATGTTATGGCTCGTAACGCGTTTCCGTGGTGTTTTTCAATCCTCTCTTTCAGTACTCATGAGAGAAATTCCTGGTATTCTTATGGTTAATCCTCATTTTTAAATAAAGTTAAACATGTACATATTTGTGTTGCAACACGTGCAGAGTGTTCTAGTCTTGTCCGTTCTTTGAGGCTACACGAAAGCAGAGAGTTTCCACTATAGAACCATGGGCAAAGACGATCAGTGGGACAGATGAACTAATTCACTAAGCCTTGAGAAGCAATGCACTCTTACTAACAAAATGCGGGTCTCATAACGAAAACCTTTTGGCGAATATAAGTTAGATAAATGTTCGAAAAAAGATAATTTAGGACAGTAAACAATTT
>UZAN01042436.1:0-45356 GCA_900618425.1 Echinostoma caproni
AATATTCAGCCCATCGATCAAGAGGGGGTTGATGGTCGTGAATCAGTGTGTCACTAGATACCTTAGTTACTCACGTACGTCTATTTTCTTAGGGCCCTTATTCCTAATTGGACGGAAAAGATTGCGACTATAACCATACCCGCAGCCTTCTACATCTCTCTACACGTTCCCACCCACCACCTCGTGCGGTAATTCCTCAAATTCTTGATTAGCTGGGGTGTAAGGGAGTTGCGCGCTGTGCCATATGTGGCATCAAGAAGAAGGGTTCTGCAGGCGTCCAGCAGGGCAACCGATGTCAACGAGATCCATCATTTATGTTTTGAGTCTACTCCAGAGTCCACCGTTGTTTCTGTTGATATTTGCATAGCTTCCTTGATTTGCTTCCAGCGTTCACTGAATCCTTAGATTGGTGATTGAACTGATAAGCGATCAAAGAGCCCGCTTCGCAGGCCAATTTGCAAAAATTGCTGACCTTGTATGGAACAATACTAAGGAAATCTCACGGTGTTACCGCAAAAATGTTTGCACCAAGGCGGTATATCAGAATATGTCAAACGAGTCTGGTTTAGATTCAAGTTAAGATTTGGAACATAGAATCAAAAATACGTTTAGGCTTCCCCAAAAAAGTCGATTTACTCTGTAGCACTCGGATGAACCTGCTTCATATGAAGTTTCCCCGAAAAATGTCTTCCTTTTTTCAGATCCACCAGCCTATGTAATATCATGTCAGGGCATACGTTATTTCATCCTTTGTTTACTAATGTGTGACATCCATCAACTGATACTGTGCCTCCATCGTTTCCCCTGGATTGACAGCAAGATCCCTAAAATACTGCTTTTTGGTTCAGCTGTGACAACCGAAAGATGTTGTGATCTCTTAATACTTAATAAGTTATCGAACATTTTCACAATTTCTGATTGGTGGCGGCTCAGTTCAACTGGCAACCATCGACATATGACCTAACAGCTCAACCTCGACTGGGCAAATACTCCCAGTTAGTGCCAGTCCTCCATTTGAAAGGGAGGCCTCCCGGGATATAAGATACCTCAAACGGCATAAGGCTTCCGGCCCATACGCGGTTTCCATCTACGCTTAACGGTAGAGGCCTTGTGTTAGTCTCGGAGTTGACAAAACTCCTGGGCTCAGTATGGGAAAGGAAACAGGCTCCAATCAAATGGTGTACATTGATCATCTTACCTATTTATAAAAAAGGTGAGAGACCCTTTTGTAAAAACCACAGAGGAAGTAGTTTAATCAACATCATCTCTACACTTCTCGCCGAGATCATACTCCGTCGATTGTCTACCGCACGTGAAGAGCGCACGCCGAAAACCAGTCTCGTTTTAGGTCTGGTCGAGGTTGTGTTAACCACATCTTCATTCTTCGCAGAACTCTGGAGCGCCGGCATTCTTTTCGTAGACCCATCATCTCTTTCGTTCTCTATCTGAAAGCGGATTTCAACTCAGTCGCCCTCTCTAAACTCTTGCGCTGCCTTTCCCTGGAGGGTGTGCCCGAGAATTTAATTTCAATATTACAATTCCTTTATACTAATAACCGGAACCGAGTTCGAGCTTACGGCTTTTTTCACCCGAGTTCACCACGGAAAGTGGTGTTCTTCAGGGTTTCTCTCTTTCTCCTTTACTATTTAACTTTGTTATAGATTTGATTATGAAAACAGCTTAATCCTCGTACTAGGATAGCGGTATCGATTTACTTGCATATGGCAGACTGTCTAATCTGGAGTGTGCAGACGACACTGTGCTGCTAAGTGAAGATCCACGAACGTAACAAGCGTCTCTTGATATTTTGAGTGCCAGTATAACTATGTTTGGCATGTGTTTTACACCTTTAAATCGCAACATGTTGCTACGAGACCGGATTGGTCCAGGACCCAGACTCATACTAACTGGGAAATTAATGCACCAGGTGGATAAGTTTTGTTATTTGGGCAGCCACATCTCACCCGGTGGAGGCATCACGGATGAAGTGCATACAGAAGTCTCCGTTGGCATTTGACAAATCTATCCTTTTTTCAGTTGAAAATGTCCGAATATAAATTTATTGTCATTTACTATGTGGATAGTGGTATAGTGCGATTACCCTGTCGTTTCACATCGTCTCATCCCTTTCACCCGTGATCTTGAACACGTAAATTCCCTCTGACCCCTTCTGTGATCCTATTGGATCATTTCTGCGATCTGCAGAACTTGGGATCGTTCACCCCAACACGAGACAATCTGATTACCGGCTTTTACGTTTTGTAATGCCCTTGTTGTCAGGTCCAGTCCAGCCGTGGTCTGATGACACTCCTGCTGCACAGACGAAGTTCAATGAGCCTGCCTAAGACTCACGGCTGTACACAAGGTTTGGCTTCTGGCTCGGGTTAGCTGGGCCAGCACTAGGTCTCTTGTTGCAGCTGAACCATACGACCGATCGATAAATGAACCCGATCGGTGGTATTATTTTCGGGCCGGCAAGGGAGGAGGATAGGCTCCGAATCCGATGCTGCCCAAATATTGGAAGAGAATCACCACAGGAGAATCGGTTGTGGAACGATGCGTAATGTCGGAAATCCGGTACGGAAAATTTCAAGCGAATATGACACGGACAACATTTGACTCGTCTAAGACACACGTACTATTTTTCGAAGCGCATTTGGTAAACAGATAATCATAATAAACCTTTGAACTTGTCTTAACAACGGATAACGGTATCCTCCAATGTGGGCCAGCGAAAAGCTCTTGTTTTTTCCCAACTGGCTGTTGAACGATCTCGCT
This sequence comes from Echinostoma caproni, assembly GCA_900618425.1. Taxonomy (NCBI): domain Eukaryota; kingdom Metazoa; phylum Platyhelminthes; class Trematoda; order Plagiorchiida; family Echinostomatidae; genus Echinostoma; species Echinostoma caproni. Next base: position 2,779 of record UZAN01042436.1, read on the forward strand.
AACTATCTCGGAGATAGAATTCCGAAAGAAAGAAAGAACAAATAATACGGAAAAAAATATTTCATATGATAAACTTTGTTCCATATGTTTTCCATTCTGCTGCTTGCATGGCAAAATCCAGTGAAGATAGTTTTCTTCCACCTTCAGAATGGTTGCAGTTAGAATACTTTCGCGCTGTGCCGCAAAACTCGGTTTAAGCTCCTCTGTAGTGCTTGGTTTTTCGGGAATAAACGGTTCTCTGTAGAAATCCCGACAGAAAGAAATCGAAGATGAACAGATCAGGTGATGAAACCACTGACATTGGCCAGAAGCATTCGAGAACACTACCCCAGTTGGCTTAGTCGCGGATTGACGAGAACCGGGGCCAAGGTGATCACGGATCATTCGGTCGAATCCCAACATCATGTCAGAATGAGTGAAGCGATCAGGTCCATCTACACGATCACCGGTGTGAGATCAAAGCAGATCAAGCATCGCTTACTGTCAACAGCCGAAGCGATCGCGATTCCTTTGAACCAGTCCCTCATTGTACGTTCAAGAAAAGTAAGTCAGAGCTCTGGATTTACTATGGCCCTAAATCGACATGAAGCCGGTTATCAACTGAGTGTCAAATCGTCTATCTATCTGATACATTTTACACTACAAATCGCATTTGCAGATTGATTTGAACTCTCATACACCCTATACTTTATTGTCCATAGTATTCATGCACTCACATAAATACAGAAATTATCTAAGCTTTTTTCTGTTTCCTTGAATAATGTGATGCATCCAAGTGTGTCACGTACCATATGCAAAATTCTAGTCAGCGCTCAGGATCATTGGCACTTACAAGCCTGTGCAAATGGTTGAACGTTAATCGCAACAGTATCTCTTAGAGCACTGACGAAATTAGACAGACCACTGATTGAAGGTAATCGCAACCAGGGTTTAAAGCACCTGTTTACTGTGTTTGAGTGATATACCTCTACTTGTGTTAACGGCAATTTAGTGAGACATATAAGAACACGATTAAGAACAGACGGTAATTACACTGGTTGTTTTCATGGTTTGCTCACGTACTCGTTGTTTGTCGATCGTCGATCGTTTGGCGTTGATTATGATGTACTACCGGGACAAGGAAAACCTTTCACTGACGGTGAAGGATTCAGCAGCATTTGTGCAACGAGGGTTACCAGAAACAGTGCCAACCACTGATTAATAAATTCAAATATACGGAAAATCAATGGACATCCTTTCACTGTATACAACCAATCTAACCAATGGAGGTCGATCATTTGCTCCAGTGGGCTAACGTATTTACCGAAAACTCTGCGCGCTTACCTCAGCATTGCTCGTCCGGCTGCTCCACCAGATTCGTCCCATGCTGCCTAGATAGCGGTGTTCAAACACTGAAAATCTAACTTTATCCTGTTTTCTTAATTATTACACCAAAGCGTTTGATCAACGAACATCGTAGTAGTCACTAAAGTCTTTAATGTTCAAGTGGATCCCTGGACGAATCAGAAAGGCTTCCTGGCGGACCATATGCAATCCCAGACAACCGGATGGACAACGAGGATCACCTACTTGAACTCTGCGCGGACCACGGATTGTTCCTGCCACATAAGAAACGACATCGCCCTAGATGAAAACCGCCAACCTGCTCACTGCGCTGGACCCAGATCGACCACATCTCCATCGGTTACCACTGGAGAGGGTCGATTCAAGACTACCTTTCTTATTGGTCCACATCTGTGGATACGGATCGCGCTTTATTACGAGTCAAATTCTCCTTACACCTGGCAAACAATCATAACAACCACCGACAAAGGATACTCACGATGGAACATCAGCGATTGCTGTAAATCTGCCATCGAAGTGGAATTCGCCGCTGGCCTATCAGTTCAATCACCAACCAAAGGACTCAGTGATCATTGAACTCAAATGAAGGAAGCTATACAAATAAGTTGCAAGCTTTTCTGGACACCTTGAATGCCAGTGTCTCCATGTTTTGTATACGTTTTGCACCTTCAAAATGCAAAATGGTTCTTCATTTCACCCGGTGGACGCATTATGGATGAAGTATTAGCTCGCATACACAGGGCGTTTGCCAACTCGAGACATCTGTGGTGACGTCCCGACATCCGGCTTTCTGTGAAGGATCGAGTGAATGCTGCGGCAGTTCGACCAATTCTGCTATATGGTGCAGAACCTTGCCCTTTAACAAAACAGGATAAAGAAAGACTGATGGTGTTTGAACATTGCTGTCTACGTCGCATTGCACGAGTCTGGTGGGGTAACCGAAAGAGCAATGCTAAGGTGAGGCGCAGAGGTAATCGCGGTCGCCCACTGGAGCAAATGGTCGACGCTCATAGATTACGTTGGTTGGGGCATATGTTTCGCATGCCACCAAACAGGTTGCCACGGCGAACGATGTTCACCGAGGCAGTGGGTGGAAGAAAGCCAGCGGTGGTTAAGCTAAGACATGGATCGAGAGAATGGAAACCAGGAAAACTGGATCATATAGGTGCCTTTAGGCTCCCCGGCTGGAGACCTCGGGATGATCGTAAGCGATACTTAAATACAATGAGCGATATGGCTGGGTGTCTTAAAGAGCCATAGTGCAGAATATCTTGAAAAGATTCCGTGATTTGGATTGCACACAGGTAATCCGTTCTAACGATCGAGTGACGCGCAAATCCCGAAATCAATAGAATACGGGGATTGTCCTGAAATGCGGTATGATTATAGCCAATGAATGGTTAATATAAAATAAATATAAATCTCCAATCGTGAGGCAACTCGGGGAGTACGTGTTTGCACTGCCAAGGTAAAATCAAACGACAGTGCGTCTTCATTAAAAGAGTTGAGATTTACAATTAGAACAACATACCCAAATGGTGACAAGCACAAGCGCACAAGGGTTCAATGTCTGACAGCCAGCCAATCACATGTACGGGGTCAAAATGTACATCACTTGAGGGACGGGGACGTGGGTATGCATATGTGTGTGTTCGTGTCTGCCCACCGGGTCAAGAAACAGGCGAGCGTGGAGAGCTGAGGATGAACAACTGAATACGAAGGCGATGTGGGTCACTGGCGAGAGAACACAGACGGACGGGTCAATAGGCCCACTGAACAACGCAGGCGCAGCAGGTCCTATAGAAAACGGGAGAAACGACACCAATCAAGAGATAATCAAGGGTAGCTGGGGAAAGGTACACGCCGTTTGGAGTATTATCAGGGAACGTCTGTTTGAAGATCGAAACGGATTCAACACATAGTTCACTTTCTTTTCGACTCTACATTCATCCTTACTGACTTTCTCCTACTGCTTCATCCAAATAGGCAGCCAAAGACAGCGACCAACACCGGCGCACGAAAGTGCATGGTTAATAGTTGTACAGACTGAAAGTGAAATTTTGTGCGGTTCTTTATTTTTATGCGAATGGTCTTGTAGATTCTGGACAAGAGGAACACACATGCTCATACTGTTAGTTGGCTTGTAAAGTTCCCTTTTGGAAAAACGTATACCTACATAATTTTTGAAGCTCTAAAAGGTCTTCAAAAGGATTCTATTGTTGGAAACTTGTCCTCATTTACTAATGCTGTTTATGTTTGCCAGCTACAATAACACATACATGTAACATAAGGAGGGAGAAAAATCCTCTAATTTGTGTTGTCTATTGAATATACCATGATACAGACAACTTCCATAATGAGCCGCAACCATGCAAAGGCTGCTTGAGGACATATGCCTAGGATTCGTTGAGCGGCTAGGTGGGATTCACACACAAAACCGCTAAACCGATAAGATAGACACTTAAATTTCGGGTAGGGAAATTTTTCACGGGAATAAACTTGAAGACTGATAAAGTAAATTGTAAAAATTTCGAAGTATCGAAACATAGGTGTATTCAAAAGAAAGGTAACCGCTTAGACATTTGACTTACGTATTTATGCAACACATTGGGTAACGACACTTTTATCAACAAAATATAAAATCACACAAAGTTTCTATCATAAGCAGTAGAAATATGGCGAATCACCACACGGGTGGTCGCTGTTCATCATTTAGAATGCTAACGTGGTTATTTCTAATTTAATTTAATTATAAACACAGGGGAATTATTTTTAATCCCACTCATTCGCAGTTTGGGATTCTCTTTGAAAGCTTTTTCGAAATCACTAATCGCTGGTATATGGAGCTTTTATCAAGAATGGTATTTTGACTTGTTTACTGTAGAAAACGTTTTGCCATTTGATAATGCTTCCATGTTACCTGGAATAATGGCCTGTATAAAAGATAAATGTTTTCTTTCTAGTTGTGAATACAGCTCCCGAACAGTGAATCTGTTCCTTTGGCATGATATAATCACCTTCAACGTTTGTGACATTTTCTGTTGCGCAATACACGCCAATTTTTATGTAAGGGTAACAAAACATGAAACACTAGAATACTGTCAACAACAGGCATCAAACTGAACCGGCGGAAAGGCGACCTCCTCGTTCGTTGACCTGATTAATCGAAGAATGCTGCTACACAGATCAATCGCTTCTGAAAAATCAAGTTGAGCTCCGGTAGCTTCCTCCATTCGGTTCACCGGTTCAATTGCCGCAAAGAGATTGATTTTTCTCCATGATCGTACATTTAGGGGGTATGAGGATGTACGACCAACTAATGTTTGATCGCACACCGAACCTTAGATCCTCTGCGATTCACGTTTCGTTTTAAAAAATGGTAACCGGGTAAGGCTTGGATACAAACCATTAAGATAATGATACTGGGTTGTCACAATATAGAGTGTTGTTGCAGAAAAGTTATGAAAGTGTTTATGCTGAGTAGTAGTAGTAGTATTGTCGATCTTAAATGGTGCTGTTTTATAGAATCATCTATAAATATTCCAAATAAAGAATACTGTCCATTCATATGACCTTTATAAAGAAAGCTTTTTACCAAAGATATGGTAAGATTTGTGAATAATAATAGCTATTATTAACGTTTATTGAAAGTTGATTTCTTTCCTCATGGTATAGTCTCAGCAAATATCTCAGTGAGGCCAAAACTTCTAAACCAGAAAATTGCTTCACGACTCCTGCGGATAATGCGTTTGTTACGCATGGACACCTGTAATAAATGATTGATGGTTGTCTTAAAAGTTAGGCCATACAATAAATCCGAATTAACAAAATAGTACTATCATCTGTGGATATAAAATTCACAAACAAAATATTCTTTGCAGTTGAATTATTGGGCCAGCGCATGGGTGATTGCCAAGATGACCGGTTCTCATCAATATCATCTGAATGACTTATGATTGATAATAAACGCCAAAAGTATAGAAATAATCTACACGATAGGTTTGAGTTTTTCCTAAAAGGATCTTGCTCGTACATGTTTTCACTCAGGTAAATCCTCACAAACATCGAAATTCCTAACGACGAAATGTGATAGTGGTCAGAAATTTGATGAAACTCAGCTGTGGATTTGGAACAGAAATGATTGATGTTTGGGTATTTAAAAGAAGGTGTGCTCCTTTATATTTCTAACAACCCTCGTTATGCATTTGATCTCCTTTTAGAAGTCAGGAAATTAATTAAGTGGGGCTTTTTCCTGATAAAAGAACCTCAGTGAGTTTGCCAATGGAACACTCATAGACATATGAAAGTGTACCTCATGTGAATGAAAAGCAACTTAGGAATATGATTCTTCCATCAAATGCATCTATATGACATTAAATATATTGGTGTATGCAGCACGAACGCACATACAAGGACCAAAGAAAATCATCCTATTTCTGACAGGAAGCTTTAATACACATTGAAAATTGCTTATGATGTAGTAAACTTTCGCTCCTGATCACATAATTTCAACTGAAAACAAAATAAACCGAAAGCTAAAGGCGCTTGTTTACTCCAGTTAACTTGGACTATGATGACAGCCTAATTCCTGGGAAATGCTTTGTAACCAACGTTCGCGGTGCTTACAGACCACCTGCTGATCGGTGCACATTTGATGCTAGATCCTCAAATGTATGATGAAAATGAATAGACTTATTGCGTTAATGGGTCAAATGAGTTCTTTGGTTATTATTTCGTGCACCACAAGGAAAAGAAAACTCACAGAGATCGGTTCCACGGGTTAAGGTAATTCAAAAACACCATTTGAAGTATTTTGGTCTGTATCCGGGACATTTGTCTACATGCAAATGTCCTATTCCGAAACCAACCCGCTCCCCATAGGAAAACTAGAAATCGGCAGAAGATGATATCAGCGGTAATCATAAACGTCTACAAAGTGAATGCAGTCGTAACACTTGTGAAACAATATAATAATGAAAATTGGTCTCAGAATAATGATATCAAATCAACATCAATTTTCGTTCTTGTTTGAGTGATGAAAAAATCAGTAAAAGATACGGCAATCTGAAATACACTGAGGCACTATCCATTCAAAATTACCATCCCACACTGTGAATGGCTCATCACTCTGGCGCTACTTTGGTAACAAATGTGTATGATGAGTAGTTTTGACCGCCATCTTTTTATCGCCTATGATTCTGTTATTTACTGACTATATATTAATAATCTCAGACTGCTGTATGCACGTGTACAGATGCAGCGAAATGATCCAAGACACATTATGTAAACCTGTTTTTGGCTTCTTTATCCAAAATCATGAAGTAGTTTCGAAGATAAAAATTCGGTACAAACCAACGAATAGAAATGACGCAGGGTAATTTATTTAAATGTTAATTCTAAAACCTAATCGAAATGTTTAATTCTTATTTGCAAATCAGATAAATATTTATAGTCACATTTTCTTCTTCAGATGATGTTCGGCTCTTAACAGTCGATAAAATTATTCATTTAGAAATCCTTGCTCTTCGCATTTCTCACTGTTGATCTGGTAACAGCACTCAGACTACCATAAATAATAAGATACCATCAGTTAATCATGTTCGATAACAAATAACATAAACCGGAGGTTTTTTGTCTTCAGTTTTCATCGTCAAACATTAATTTTTTGAGTCGATACATGAATTCCAGTATAGAACACTTTTAAGACCACTTTAAACTTATTAGTTTTAAACATTAGAATAGTTTAAGTGAAAAATTAACAAGCCATTGCTTTAGGGAATAATGTTTGGCGATAAAATGAGAGACATAATCTAATCCGTCAGGGTTGTCTCGGAGCGACTTCTGTAGCCACTGCAGTTGAGATGTTTTCAAATGAAAAAGTACTACGTAGTAACTTTAAAGAAATCATCACCAGAATTTGAATTTAATTTCCCACCTGAAATAAAGACAAGTTTGTTTGTTTCAATGATTGTCCATCGCAAAAAAGCGTGAGGTTTACCAATTTTGAAGGTCAAAGCAATCCAGTTTTGACGAAAGCAAACGCACTTCTGCAAAAGGTAAATAAATTATTATAAAACCTCGCAAATGAGATGTTATTTCATCGGCAGTTCCGAAAATTAGGTAACCTTGAAACGTTAAAGTGAGGACATTTACTGCGTGAGTGGTACGACAAACCAATATGACAACAGAGAACTAGTGTTCAGTACATAACCTTCATTGTACAACGTTTTTCTAGAATATTATCGACATAAACCTTTTTCAACACTTAGAAGCAATGGCCCGGATATTTTAAAACAAGATTTAAAAAATAATTTAGATAATAGGATTAAAACAATTGGATTAAGCACGCTACAAAAACGCAGGAAATATTTGTCTTCTACCTTAGCATAGCACCGCTGATCAATTTACGTGCGATATCCTATCAAATCTGGAAATAATTTGAGATCGATAACCTAATTATAATTTTCTTCTTTTCCCATAATTAGTTCCAGGGAGGCAAAACAGTTTCCTTTAACGTAGGGACGCATTAGCGTTCTGAGCTATATTGGAAAGTTAAAAAGCATGTTTTCCAAACGTTTTGGTTCTCCGGTCTCTTTGAAACAATTAATAATCAATCGTTAAACTTCATTATTCTATATATAACGGTTTATTAGTTTTCGGGAATATATCCTCATTCTCAAACCATTTCGCAACTAATCGAAAAACGTGATATTCCTTCATTGGGTAATACGTTTATTTCTCATCAAGTAGCACATTTTGAGAGTTGGAATTGTAAACTATCCACAAAAGCAATGAATGAAAATTAAACGCCGAACAGTTCCAATGTGTGCTCATCAATTCTCCTTTAAATAGACAATACGCTAGAAAAACAAAGGTTCTCTGAGGAAATCATAATTTCAAAAAATTTCGATTGTGACTATTTATTTGTTTCCCTCAAAGAGATATTTTGATCCCCAATAGTTCGAGTTTTCGATTCCAGACCGCAGAGTTGTTCTGAAACATTCACTCAGATTTTTGAATATCAGCACATTTTTGATCTATTTCATTTACCCTTAAATTGAGTCCAATTGAGTCTTGCTTTCCAACTGATATTTACAATCACAATGGCCTAGAATTTAACGTAATTCAAGCAATCATAAATATGGTTTAAACTATTTGTTATCAGGCTCAATTATTTAGATAACTTTAGCTGCTGGTTATGACTTTTGTTTGTACCCAATTTCAAACTTTTGCTTTTGTAGTTATTATTGAAAACCGCAATTTTTTGGCCATGAAATGAAACCACCGAATTTCAAAAGTCAAAAGTAGAGTTATTTACTCCAACTTAACAGCATCTTTGTAAAAAGATATTTCGTGAGATTACTTGCATATTGAGCATTTTTCAACGGTCAAATGTTCGGATGAATTCATTACACTTTTGCACTTACTATTCATATGCTTCCACTAAGAGTATAAATTGTGATTAAAATTGTAACTTCTGAAGAGATAAAGCCTGCATTTCAGTTGGAAATGTACAAATTGAAGATAGGATCAAAAATGTTGAACCCCAAAACTCTTAACGAATTCTGTAAAAATCAGTTCTTTAACTTGAATACGTCCAAAAGAGGGTACTGTATAGTTGCTGCATATCTTTATTCAAGAGATGCCGCAATCATTTCGGAATCTAGTTGACGGATGGGAACAAGAAGAAGTTAAATCTGTAAGGGGGTTTGATAAGAATCTTATATGCAACCTTTTCATTGGCATTCAAACGACGTTCGAACAAATTAGTCACCAACTCCTACATCTGGATTGTAGAGACTTGGTTCACGGTGGTCAGTTCACGTCAAAACAGTTTAACACTTTTCTGTAGGAGATTGAATAAAGTAACAAGTGAACAACAAATTAAAACGGAAAAGCACATTGGTACATGAATTTAAAATAAATCGATTGTTGAATATGAAACTGACGAAGTTCACGGATGATATACTGAAAGTGATACACTCACAAAAATGAGTATCGATAAAGGAAACCAAGGTATTTGACACAGATTACTCGGGAAACTGGCTCAGAGCGAAAGGATACCTCTTCAGATGAGAAGCAAGAACGTTATAATGCAAAGAGATATTCGAAACATTTCAGGAGATAAAAATTGTAGCCGGATGTCACGGAAAGTTGTTGAAGGTTTTCCGAGTTTTCAGTATTGTGAAAGACCGGAAGAATCGCCAACCTATTTGAAACCAGAACTAGACCCGTTGGTGGACAAGTATCTAATATATGTAAAAAATAAGTATGGCGAAAGGATATATATAATCTTGGAGTACCCTAGGATTTTTCAGCAATGGTTTGGACATCCTCGGATCTAAATTGGTAAATTCAGTTCTGCCGTAAACGCACTCAGCAAGCCAAGCCTATGAATACGAAGGTCTCCAGTTTACGAAGAAGCGAACGAAGAACAGAATCAAAAGCAGATTAGTAATCCAGAAACACACTCAGAAACGATCTCGCAATGTCATTCAGGGAGTTGACAAGGTACGCTATTGTGGTCTACAACATTTCATTTGTTATATTCATTTCTAGGTGATTGTACAATATTATAATTTCATTTGTGGTTGCGGAAATCTTACCAAGAAATAAACCGAAACGAGCATTTTGCGGTAGGAAAAAGATTCAAAAATTTAATTTTCACGCCAATGTGGTAATGATCTGCATCTTTTGATATTATTCAAACTCAGTTTATTTTAACTATTGTGATAATGAGCTAAAAAACATATTCAAACAGTTTTACCGATTTTGTCGTTTTAACTCACTTTTCCTGGTTTCCCGTATCATATTGAGAACGTCTTTGGAATAATTAAATAAACTGAGCGTCGTCACACAACCACAGAGTCAATTAAGATTAACCGTTGACACGTACACGATTTATTGAAGTAATTAAATGACATGGCGTCTTCAGTAAGTGAGTTTTTGGGCAACACTGTAAACAATTAGGAGTTGAAGATGCCACTACCCATCATTTTTTTGAGAAATTGCATTACCACCGTCCCATTCTAGCCCAATATTCAGTTCATTTGATGAGTTTGACATAATAAAATATTCAATCAAATGTTTATTAGATTCTGGTCCTGATAAAATAGTGAATTCAATTCTTATGTGAATGATGATTATCACGTTGTTGCAATTAATTTTTGGAAGACCAAAAATCCGTGTTGTCCTTGTTTACCGCAACTGACAATACTGCATACCAGCCTTCAGCAAACGATTGTCTTTCTAAGTGGAGGCAAGGCGTCACTCAAACACAGAGGTTCGTTGGACTTCATTGCGCCTCTTTTATGCACAACGATTTTCTGCAAATATCTTCAACAAACGGTCTATCTCCGTCATATTTATTTTTTCGCATCTGTGATGTAATCGACCATATTGAAGCATGTCAATCCAAATGAATCAGACATTTTTCCATCTTTCTGCAACACCCTTGGTTTTTTAAAACTTATTATCAACTGCCAAAACAAAGCGAATGTTTGAGATTTGGAATTAAACGAATGTATTTTGGAAGCGATTTTGAGAAATAATTATAGAAAAGTAAATTAGTTTAAAGAATAAATACACACTGACGTAACTAATTTTCTTGCACTCGTAACACGTGTGTACTTCAAAGCCAGCAGTTTTAAACACAATATACGGCGTTTTAATAGTCACAGTTTATAGGTTCAAATACAAAACAGAAATTAAATTTGACTGGGAAATATTCCGATCGCTTGAGGCTTCACACCGGTGCTATTCAGCAAATCCATGCCTACTTCGTCCTTACTGAAAGTATGCAGGTAAATCAACGAATCGAAAAGTTCCTGCACACATTAGATGAATGAATGAACAACAATTAATTTTCACTCATTTATTATGTTGCATATATAGCAGTACAAACACTTTTAGGGTGGGATGCTTCTGGCAATCAAACACTATCTGATGAAATCTTCGGAAAATGGGAGGGGCGGGTTGGAACTGAAATCAACGAATTTCTCTAAAGTCCTAATACTCACACTGATCTCAATAATCTAGCGGCAAAATAGAACAATTGCCATTCAGCGTTTGTCATCTGTTGCAAACTACCCATCTAGAACTTATACATAAAAAACTGCGAACGTTTCAGCAGAAGACCAAATCACACCACTTTTAGCGACATTTTACACGATCAACGACAGTTAAGCACAGCGAATTCAAACAAATCGTTCTTCTTCTTTCATTGTGACTTCCTCTCATTGAATATACAGTCATACAATTTTCAAGAAGGAGGCAGCAGCCATTCAAGGGCCTATCTTACAACACATTATGGGGCAGGTCTGGTGGTGGTAATCGGTTTCGAACAGACATCCTCCGGGATGATAACTGGATAACCTTTGCCACCGGATCACCATCGACCGTAAACTCGAATATGCTAATTTGAAACAACTCGCAAGTACCGACGTGAATATTATTTTTATTTTGAGGATCTCACTACTCTACTCACATCCTGATTTTCCTTGTCGGATCATACTAAACAGAATAAAAGTACTTGCGATCCGCGCTATACATTCGTCCAATTATTCACCTGTAGAGTCAATTGTACAACATTACGGAGTGAAATTTAAAAAATATATCAAAAAGCATCATGTCATTATGATTTTCTCAGTCGAAGCTTGATGTCAATCGCAAAATCTGAGGACTCAAAATGCAAAGTGTGCCCTTGGGCTATCCAGAGGACGAATATACTTTATGCAATCAACTCAGAAACGTATAATACTCAAGGCATATCCAGGTAGTATCAAATATACTACATTTAATGTAAGGTGCCCATCGTCTGAATAATATCACCCCTGATATTTCAAAATTCTCATATTTTGACTTCTGTTTTACCTACCTTTTTCCAAGCATGGTCGTGAATAAAAGCAGTTAGGGCATCCTGTCTTCACTGAACGATACGGCAGGATTTGTAGTTTTGCAAAGCAAATTAAACAGAAGTGCACATTTTACCAAAATAACGGCTTTACATCCACTGGAATACACAAGAATAAATCAACCCGACTTACATATAGAATAAGTTTGAAGTTATTCAGATGTTATTTATAACTAATCAAACATTGTTTTCTGGTAGATATTTCTTGTAATCATCACCCAGAAAAACAAATGAATAGCTTCGAAGATGAATGTATTTCTCATCTTGTTTCCACTATGTGTATTTAGTACAAAATAAAGCTCAACACAGTCCTTCCAATTCGGCCAAATTCCGTTTGTAGTTATCTACATGCAGATAATGTGTTAAAAACTAGCTGTAAATCTATTGAAATAATCAGAGTGAAACATTTGCGCGAGCGATGGAGGATTTGATTCAATTTCAAATGGGAATTCCTAGTGTACATAGCAAAGGAAGCGTGAACTAAAAAGCTGGGAACGCTAGATATCCGTTTCTATTTGATTGGATTTTATTATTCACCAGCCCAACTGGGGACCGAACTCGGGACCTCACAGGCCCAACGCAAGCATGATACCCACTCGGCCACCGGGCAGATGATCAGACCGTTTATCATTTTCCATTTTCACAATATAGCATAACACCCTTTTGAGAGCTTTTTACGGGCTACGGATCTCGCTCATCTCAGCGATATCTCGGGTTTGATCCCCACTTGGGTCGATGGGTTTGCACTGATGATGAGACCCAACCAGGTCTAAACAGCTGGCCAGTGCTTCCTAGCTTTTCAGTTCAGGCTTCATTTGCTATATACTCAACGAGTCCCCGTTTGGGAACCGCTTACTCCCAAATATCCTGGTAACCACAACTGACAATTTGCCTTCTGATTTGAAGAATTTTGGTCTTTGTATTTTGAGAAGTGATTAAATGCTAGTATCAAGTGCACTAGGTTTGCCTATAAATAGAAGACTCATGTTGGCGTCTGTATATTTTAAGTTAGAACAATACAAATGAAAAGGTTTTCAAGATCAAATATTCTGCAATCGGAAGAAATCCAGCCAGCCTTTGGCAGTTTTCTTCAAACTGAACATGTTATACTTGAAATGCTACTAAATAATCAATTATTGAAATTTATGCGCAACAAAATACAACTGACATCGGAAAAATAAAAGTCTTAGGTTTGGAATTTCACTATACAATTTTCTCAAGTCAAGAGCAACACATCCTTATCACATAGTTCGTCTTTGTTGACGAATAATTTGGATATTTTCCAGCATCAAGAAAAATGAATTCGTTAGTTCTAAATGGATCCGAGGCAGTTTAATATGAATTATTTGCTCAGCTTTGTGGAAGTTGTTTGATTGACATGTGACGGTTTTAGATTAAAATTTTCGAATCAAGAAACCATTAGCTTATTTTATATTTAGATGTAGTTTTCATCACATACTTCAGCCAGATGCCTAAAATCTAAAGGAGAAATATATGAAACGGTTAGAAATAACTGAATTACTTCACGTTGAATAAAAATTGTCACTACTGCTGGAAAACATGTCTGCAGTTGTGGTGAATGCAGCAGAAAGCCAAAAAATGCTTATTATAAATTAGTTCCCTCCTAGCCGATTGGAGAAGTGGATTATTTATTTATCGCCTTTCCACTAACCGCAGATATAATTATCTCCATATCGCATCCAATTATGTCATACAGACTCCTACATAAATCTAAGCTTGACCGAAGATTCTTCCATTTTCATTGAACCCGATTTGTATTTTTATTTTGATTCATAACCACCTTCAAAGGCAAAACCTTTAAGTTGTACCTAAAAAAAGGCGACTAAAGTAAGCAGATAAATGTTTATCAAAACGCACTGAACATTTTTTAGTTTCTTGTTTTAAAGGGATAGCATCAATACCAGGGAATAGCGAACTTCAAAAACACGAAAATGCAGCCATTTAATTATCGTTGTAACTTTTTCATAAATGTTCTTCTAGAACACTTTTTGGTGTTTTGATTATTGTACAAAACAAATTGTTTCAATGATTATCAAGTTCCCTGGGTAAAGGTTGCTCCATTTTGTAAAAACAAAACCCGAATCCAGACGAATAAAAGCGAGCGAAAACTTCACTTTAGACACGACCATCTGGGATTTCATTATGCGTTCACCGTTTTATTTGAATGTATAAATACCACTACCTCGTCACATATAACTCAAGAAGAGCGCTAATTGCAATCTAGACCATCTCTTGTTCAGTGCATGGGAAATTTGTTAATCAAAGTACTCCTATAATTCAATAAAATCTGACCGATAACCTTATAAACTATCATCTTACTCCACCAAACTCAATAAAACCAATTTTTGGTTCTCGAAAGAATCATACCAAACGTATCCTCACGCAAAGATGCTTCTGAAAACTGAGGTTGGTACGCAGTAATGTTATTTTGATGTCAGTCAAATGGGATATTCTTTGAAGATGCTTTTGAGTATTTTTCTCGTCTAATTTTCTTTCTAAAATCACGAATTTACGTTAAGTACAAAGCATATGGCTACACACAAACCTTATTTTTCATTTCTTATAACACTACTTTAATATCAAACACCAACTTTCCATTTCTCATTCCTTAATTGTCTTCTCCTTTGTTCTCTGTTATGCTTAACTTTATGTCGTTCTATCAGTTTTTGACATCAGTATGCTTATAACAGAATTTTTCTGTTAAAATCCGAAATCAAAATGAACCTTAAACATCATTTGAAAAGATATAAATGGGCTTCTTTACATAGTTTGCAAGTGAAGTTTGCGCTAATGATGATTATCTATATCCGGCGGAAGTGTTAAAGTTCATTTATGTTTCCCGATGTTCCAGATTTGTATTTTCGTAATCCGCAATGGCCTGTATGTTTGACTGTTCAATAAGACTGCTGCCACAACTTCTAATTTTTGTTTATTTTCACCATGTGCGAATTACTTGGTTCGTTTCCGCTTTACGGTCGCATACCAGGAGAGTGTCTTTGGCCGTCCCAAGCTCATGCTACCCTTCACTGTACACGAACGTGACATCGGAACATTATTTAACCGCTTGCACTCTCCAACAAGTGGGACACCCGGATTGCTAAATCCAAAAACAGTGCATTTTTGTTTGCTCAAATAAAGTTTTTTTAACAAATTTGCTTCACAAAATATTTCTAACTTGTCAGTCGCGTTAGAATTTCAGGTTCATTGTAAAGAAACATCCAACTGTGAGAGGATTCTTTTTTTTTGTCTGCACTATCCATCTCAATCAAATCCAAGTTAAGATCTTAAATTCCTTATTCAACTACATCCTAGATGTGCCTAATACATAAAGTAAAACAATAAAATGAAAGGAACAAGGATAAAGATCTTTATTCCCGTACATGATGGTGCAAGTATACCATAGGAGTGAACCTCAATGGAGTTGTGTAAATAAAATTCAATCACAACTGAAAAAGCTATTCAGACAAAACTGTTTTTTTTTCAGTCGGGTTTTTATTGCATATCTGTTCAATTTGAGAGATCGCTTTGAAATTACTACCACTTCATGACGTCAGATATCCTGTCTCTTTATGTTCATGTGTCTTCATTTCTGTGTATCAAATTTACCTAACTTTTAAAATCCAAAAACCACACGACATTTTGATCAAGTGATGACATTTTTGGAAGCAAAGATATCCATGTGTTACTGTTGTTTGTCGTTTTTTTGTGCTTTTTACCGTCGTCATTGTGGTTGTGGTACAAGCAGGAAAGCAGGCTGTATTTCATTCCATCTGTTTAGTCTCCTGGTTTCATGTGAATTCAATAAAATTCTATTTTTAACAAATACCCTAAACAGGTCCCCACGGCATATTTCAAATAGAACAAGGAGTGGTGAACAAGCTCGTTTTCAGTGATTCGTAATCATGCCAAATATATCACAATAAGTATCACGCTGTTTATATATGTATCAATATTCAAACATGAAAAATACAATCAATTGTCTTAGTAAAGGAAAAATAACATCATAAATTAACTGTGGCTATTTTGTTTTTCGAACCGGAGGTGCGATTCTCAATGATCACATAATTGTTAGGTTATTCGATATTTGGAACCACTCGGGATATAGGGTATGCGGGGAGTGGGCCAAGGGAGCTTAAGCTCCTGTAAAAATTGTTTTGGGTCACACAGAGGAGGGTTGTGCAACCGAATTTCTACCTCTTCCGCTGTGGCAAGCATACGACATCCGACCCAATACAGTGGACGGGATGCCTCGGTCACGTGCATAGTATAATTTGTTTCAACTAGGTATGAAACCACTGCACTAGTAAGTGAACTGATCGTTCCTGTATTTCGCCATGCGGGGTGGTGTTCACGGATTTGTTCGGACAAACGCCTGATAGTGCGGATTATGTACGTTGTTCAACAAGAACACGTAAATTAGTTCACAGAATGAGGCGGCAGAATCCGGAATTTCGTCCTTTAGTTGTAATCACATAATTGGTTCGGATGTGAAAAAACATTGAGTTGTGCTGCGTCGAAGGTCTTACTAACAACATCGGATAAGCTACTTTGTATTACCTCTGCTGACCTATCTCTTTGAAACAACTCTCATAATTACGAAAAAGAATAGCCATAGATGTACTTGTGCCAGATAATATTCAACTATCTATATATTACTGTACTCAGTATTATAATAAAGTCAACCCTGTAATGTAGACTACTTATGGATATGAGCAGTGTTCTGTTGCCCACAGCAAAAAGTGAACTATCGAAGAAGAGCATCCCACCTTTCGCATAACATATAACTCACTTTTCTAAAGCATACTTTTCGGTTGAATCAAGAGCTAGTTACCCTGCAAACCCCATCATCGAATACCATCCTCAGTTCATCCAGATAATCGTACAGTCAAGAATCAGTGAACTTGAACCTCTGTTTCATCAGAGCTCATTAGGAGTGCATATCCAATGACTCGTCCGCGCTTTGAACTCCGGGTCAATCACATGAAAATCATTGGCGTTGCCATGATGCCAAGCAGTTCACGTCGGGGTTGAACACAGCTGTAAGCTTGTAATTTTTTCGATGATAACAGATGAGCACCACTGATGGCTTCTAACACCGAAGAAAAAATTGATTATAATCCTACGGATGTATACTGTTAACTCTGAACTGAGGCCGGAAGTTGTCGATGGAGTTGAAGGGACGGTTAGTTCAAATTAATAACCTTTTTCCCATACCACTGCTCACAAGTAACAGTGAAATAAATACGAACCAATAACTGCTTGTTGATTTTCTCTAAGTAGACAAGTCTAATGATATGTGAAGAAACAGCGAGATTTAGATTACCAACTATCATGTTCCGTTTAGCTGCTTTAAAGCCCATGGATATTCTTAAAATGGCCAATGACTCAGTCTCAAATTATGGAATGTCGTGTCACTGTTCTTCTTGGAGAGGTTTCACTAACAGTGCGTCATTGTTTGAGCTTTTTACGAAAACAGTGCAATCACGTACTCAAGAAATGGATTGCGCTTCTATCCCAGCAGAATAGTTTTATAGTTCAAATTATTATCCGTAAGGATTTGGGCTGTCTTTTTTGTTGCACCGCATGAAGTTAATCTCATCCGTCTCTTCGGGAAGTGCACCGGAATACCTCTAACAGTGACAAATGACGCATTACAGTGCGTCTAAACAAAAGATTACACTGACAGTCAACGTAGTTTAGTGGAGCTTTGGAAACATCAAATTTCATCTTCGATGAACACACCAAAGATAGTCCAAATCCCTTTTACTGGCTCGATAACTGTTGAGCTATAAAATAAATTCCCTAATTACTTGCCAATAACATGTTACATGCCCTAACATAAGCAGATTTGTCGTTGCTCACGCAAATGGCATGAAGAATACTTGAGGCACTGAAATTAACAGGCGGAACACCTGTTACATAATCAGTTCGTTCGCACGTTCGATGTATGTTTTATTTTCTTCTAATCAATTCAGAGATAACTGGATTTAATTCTTTATTCACTGGGTCACTCCGGCTTTCTGACAAAGAATAACAAATATCATACCTAAGGGGGACGGTTTCTATCGATTTATTAATGCGAAATTACGAATAGTGATGTTCATAACGAAATGGTGAAGCCGTTTCGAATATTCAGTTTTTTGTTTTCCGTTTGGTGATATGAAACTTGTTGTGCATTGAGTACATTTCCTTTTTAATCTTATTACTTGTATGAAAAATTGAGAGAATTAGTCGAACTTAAAATTTAAGAAAAACGTACTTCACTTGAAATAAGTATTCTGAAGCAACCGAGCTCTTCTGTGAAGTGGAATTGAGC
The DNA here is from genome assembly GCA_900618425.1 of Echinostoma caproni. NCBI lineage: Eukaryota > Metazoa > Platyhelminthes > Trematoda > Plagiorchiida > Echinostomatidae > Echinostoma > Echinostoma caproni. The sequence goes on from UZAN01042436.1 coordinate 21,372, forward strand.
AACAGCAGTGATCAATGAATTCTAGGCAAATTCGGTATAAATCACTATTTTTGTTCCCACTTATTTATTGACTAATACTCACCTGCGATTGACCTAGGAAACTATTTACAGACTCCATTTGGATCAAGCTACGGGAACAATCAAACCTAACTGCATTTGGTGATTAAAGCCACCTTTGACCTGCATGAAAGTTCTGCGCATGCTGACAATCCAAAGCGCAAAACAGGTCAAACAGTGATTTCGGTGGGACCTTTTCTCTAGGTTAATCATTTAAAATTCCAAATTTATTTAGTTTCTACCCTTCACTTCAAACAGCAGCTTACATTTGCCATTGTTTCTGTGAACTGTAAAAGCAAATATGATAAACATTGAAAACAACGTGTCTGCTTTTTATTACAAAATCAAAAACAGCTTGATTTTATTTCACCCGTATTGCTTATCAAATTTAGTCTCATTTTGCTAACATTCAAAATGAGCACGTCTTTTGAGTGGGTTTTCTGTGTTATCCGTCAATCAGTATTCTGTGTAGACAAAATGAGCTGCTTTACATTCAGTACCCAACATTACAATATTAGCTTATTGATACACTTTGACCGCGTTAGATTTTGCCCTGTTTAATTAACGGGGGTTGGAATCACCACGAAATTTGAAAAATGCGTTTCCCAGTCTTTTTATGGTTATTTACTACCATGCTTAGTCACTTTTATCACAAACAATATTATGAGATGAGCAGTGGAAGGGGTGAGCTGCATACTAGCTCAGATATACCAATTAGTTTCAATAACTTGGGATGAAGAAACATGCAGCTTTTCATGTTTTATGACATAATTAGTGGAAATGAGATTTGATTGGAAAATGACGATAATATCAAACATTATAGAGTGTTGTTAAATAGTTCAAATTGAGTTAATTTTCGGTTTGGAAGATTATCTGACAAGTTTTCGCACTTGAAATGAACCTGTATATATTAAATTAAAGATAAATTCACCGTGAACCTTCCTGTTAGTGGTATCCAGCTGGCTCACCGAGATTGCTGCTCGGGAAATCTCTCCAATAGTGGAACCATCCTCCGTCCTAATGGATGCCGGTCTCCAGTTGGGAAATCACAATCCTCCGCTCATTTGAAATAGAGCAAACACGTTTCAGACGAAACGAAAATGCTAAAGAATGAAGGAGACGGTGGTTTAGAAAATCTCATCGGGCTTTTGGACATGCTATTCAGTCACTTAATGTTTGCCACGGAGGGGGGGGGTGGAAGGAACAAAATGTGGATTATAACGGCGACTAATTGGTGTGTTTCAAACTGCAAAAGCAATTGCCATAATGAATGATCGGACAACTCTTTTTTGTGATTGGATCAGTGCAATCGCGAAACCCGGAGACCGGACTCAAGTGAGAGAAATCGTTGTGTGTCACTTTCGTTTTACTTCATCCCTCAAACATGATTGGCATGACCTCAACTGCGTCCCGACCTAATGAGACAGCTTCCGAATCACATGCGGCATGCAATGTCTATTTTGTAAAAACCCAGATACATTAGGCCACATCGGTCACCCACTCTCAGTAGGCAAACAAACGCCAAAGTTGTGCTCACTGGGTTAAACTATTCGAGGAAAAAATGGGTATAGTAGTATCATTATTTATATGGCCAAAAATTTTGAGGCAAACCATTCTATAAAATAACACTCTTAGCGTAGGATGGACATTCTGTTTAATAGGCAGCGTTTAAGGCTATGACAGCTTCTGTTTGGCAATATCTGTGGTTGCATTTAACTGATACTTTGTTTGCACGGGTATGTCTGTGCGTTTAAATCGAGAAAGACGTAGAGTAACAAAAGCAAATGAATCTATCATATAAAGAACAATTTTCTTGTGAAAATCATGCTATTTGGAATGTTCCCTCAATGTCAACTCTAACAAGGGACGCTGAAATCATGCCATCGATTTTCTCCAAACTGATATACTAGAATGATTCTGAGAAACCTTCAATATCCCAGTGAATTCATACTTGTAGTTTTCATTGGTTAGTACAGATGTTGTGAATACCCTGCTGCGGTCTGCTGCACTGCGCCTTATTCACTATCAGTTGGAGGTTGGCAGAGGTCATATGGTTATCAGATGACATGGAGACCGATGCAAAGAAATGTAGAGAGCTATTAGGTAGGGTAGATATCTTCCGTCTGGCAGGATAGTGGTCAAAACATTTCTTAACCGGTTGCCTAGAGACATTGATGAATCTAGTAACGTATCGACAGGATTGGTGTTCCTATTCTTATTTCTTGTCGGGCCAAAATGCTTTAAAATTGTTGTATGCAAAATACTCCGTGTTGACCACAGAGGTTCACTTTCTTTCACTTTCCTCAAAATAGGCCAACCTCATGTCCACTGAACACATTGTCACTTATTAAGTAAGCCTTGCCAGTCTTTCAGTGCTCAGCCAAGTTCCTCAAATATATTTTGCTGTCCGATGATGAAAACTCAGTTCTGTAGTACTGAAGCCTTTGCGGGTAATTCATGAAGATTATTTTGTAAATGATGACTGGTCCTCGTTTTCAGATGTGCCTATTCACGTAGTTGGGAACAATCAGAAAATGAAAAACTATTTTATACGACTCAGTAATTTAAACTGCTTACCATACCTCAGAATCTATTATACTGTCCTTCGTTCCTCGCTAAAGAGACAAAAAAACAAGATAAGGACGGGAGATTTCCTTGACCCTGATTTTTAGGGAACACAAAAAACAAGTACCCCGTAATTAAGTTTCTGGACACAAAGTAGGATCGGCGTTACAACAAGCCATGAATGTGGCATGAAATGGGAGAATAAAATGTTTTACGTCTATTTCGCTTCGAAACAAATCAGAAACGCATTGAAAATGAACACTGTAACGCTGGCCTTATTATCACAATTTTATTAAATTTAATTACATCAATGGAGTGATCATTGTTTCAGTGAATCTCAGACAATGTCTTTTAGCGTTTTTTTTTAGTTAAAAAGGGTCAGTCTGAAATATATGCAGGCAATCTTTGAGGACAGTTTTTCCAACGTACCTATAACTGCATTGGAATGAATAAGTTTGGCTTTTGAAGGTAATAATTTATAAAAGGAAACTTGAAAACTTGAGGTAATGAGCGATACAAAGCATTCTTTACGCTGTTCAATCAGTGAAGCAAAAAAATGCTAAAAAGATTTGTATTCTCTGTGCCTCATCTAAGAGACGGTGCATATAGAATACGCTTCTACGCTCCGTGCTCAACCATATTTTCTAGACTATGGAGAGAATTAAATTCCAATCAGGTCTTCTCTAATATTTGCGTATTTCACATTGAACACCCTTTTTTGGAATTTTATTATTTCCTTTTCATTCACCGATTGTGCACATTATAACCAATTAACATGAAGTAGGTTCTGGCCTGCCCGAGTAATTGAAAAAGACAGTTACGGTTGAAACGCTGATCACAGCTTAAAGAGTAAGCTGGTGATGATTTAACCAAGTAAGGATGTCTGTGCTAAACCACGTTTGAAAGCTGCTTTCTATCCATGGGATGTCGCGGAATAAAAGTTAAACAAGGTGGTTCATTTTTTGTTAGTTCATTTATGCGCTCTTAGCTTAACTTCGTTACAAGTCTCCATGAATAGTCAAATACCCTTTCTAGAACTCAGTCACTTGACCAAAAACTCATTATGCACCCTTCAATTCCGCTCTTTCCTATTCTGTTGGATTATTCATAGATTATTCGTGTTATTAACCTGGGCAAATTAAACAACTCTGGCACGTTAAATCATTTAAGAGCATGGTTGTCAAATCTGAAGTTTGCAGTGTGACAGTTCGAATAAAGGCTTTTCCAAAATATTACAAATCCATACTCGATTATATCGCTGCAACCAGTTTTGATCACGACAGTGATCAGATTGTTAACTTGCTGAACGCATCCTTAAGTACTTGACCCTATCATTTTAACCCAAAATCTGCTGAGTAACAAAATTTGGATTAGTTATTGATAACACTTCTAAAATGCATTTTTTATAATGCAAAATGTGCAATTAGAAAAAGTTAAAAAAACCTTCATCACAAAGCTTTTTCCAGTACCCGTATTTCTCTTCACAGTATTCACCTCAATGAAACATCACCATAGACAAAGTTCAATGGTCAACTAGGGTACAGTTGAACTTTATTTTAACTGATACATACAATCCTTAATACAGCATCCATTCCCAAAATTTTTCTTTTATCAAACTTATGTACATTCGAGAAGCCCAGGACTTGGGTTTTGCTCAATTTAGTGCTCATCAGTAGCGCTTATGTTCGCATGCACACCTTTAGGCCAAAAATATTTAATCTATCAGAATCTGTTGCCATCTCACTATATTTCCCGCATTCTTTTACTTTGGCAGTTATGTTTTGCTGTGATTTTCTCATAAAATAAGGTACGGTTTTGCGCAGCTAAGGGAACGGAGCGTTTTCTCTGGGCCGTACACACCCTCGAAATGGGTACCACTGATCTCGCCCTCAATTACGTCAGTGAATTTACTCGCAAGTTTGTTTCAGAGCACTCTTGTTTTTACGTCGTCAGTATTCGTGTACGACTTATTCATCGAATCAAGATTATGTTCCCCATTGTAAATGTTTGGCAAAATGTTTTCCAGTCCCATTCCGATAGACCAGAATAGAATCAAACCCATCACTCGTCAAGTGCTTATCTTAAGCAAAAATGAACTACTTAGGATTACGAAAGAAACAATAAGTGAAAGCCTCGGGAGTGTGATGTTACGATTCATAACCAGTAAACCCGATTGCTCGTTTTTTCTGTGAATCAGAACACGCAATGTGTAGGTGAGCATTTGTCATCGGTTAATTTATTATCAGACATCTACAATCACATGTATAGAAAACAAAATTATGTGCAGTCAGACATTGAGTGATTTGCGTCATAACACATCCGGGGAAACTCTAGGTGAGCTAATTGTTCGGTTTACGCAACCAGATCCAGATCCATGACGTCGTCATCGTCTTTAGCACGAGCTATTTTGTCTTCGTTTGGTTGACAGAGTCCAAGCGTTTGAACCTGCCTTCTGCATTCATTGCATGATTTGTAAAACGGACGCTAATCGTAGCCGCGATTATTGGCGTTTTAAAGCATAATGTTCTCAAGGGGTATAGTGGGATTCGGTAGATGACTTTGGAAGTCGTGTGCATATAAACTCTGTGTTTTACCTCTAATAATCGAGCTGCGAATTAACCTAACACAGCAATCCCTTTAAATGCGAACCAATATGAAATGTTTTCGGAAGCATTATGTTAACTTCTTTGTAGTTTGATCTACACAGTTTTTTTAATAAGTATTTTTACATCCTTTCTTATTTATTGAATATACAAATGTACGTTCAACTTTCGTGAGGGGGTCACGGTCAATCAAAGGCTGTCTGGGTAAATGCAAAAGTAGGAAAGACGAGTAGCGGTGAAGTGGCTCGAACCCGGGACTCCTGGGCCACAAGTTGGTGACCTAACCACATGGCTACCGCCGCCCTATACTTTAAGTAAAATTGATTTGGTTTGCAATCATAGATGATGGATTCGCAATTTTGCTGAAACGAAGTTAAAGACAATGCATATTGTTTATTATCTCTTAAGTTTACGCTTCGTTTAATTCATACAAAAAAATTCACAAAGTAATTGTACACTAGGTCAACAAGGGAAACTTATCTTTGCTGTAACATCAAAAATTTTGGCGATTTGTAGAACACACATCTCATCTTAGCGACAGTGAAGAAAGCTTTTACTGCGGACAATAAGATTGTGCTAACCTTTTCAGCTAAAGCATTTTCTTTTAAAGGAAATTTGATAAACGATTCTTCAATGCCTTAGTCTTTTCGGTCGAATAGCAGTCGATTGCCTCCCAAGAACGGCCATTTTGAGGTAAAGCTTTCGCCCACTGGCTTCCGCTTATCTTTCACTGCATCGTCTAAACAGATAAACCTCGCTCTCTGTTGCAGACAGCGCTTAAAACACCAGTCACTTCTCTACACAATGGTTATTCAAACTATCAACACCTATTGTGTGTACAACGAGAATGCCGCATCTTGGAGCTAAAATATTTGTTGTGTGTACCTGTAATCATAAGGATAAACCTGGAGTTGTAACATTTCTAACCATAAATTTTGAGCCAATGAAATTGTTGTATACCTGTGGATAGATTTCCTTTGTATTCATCTAGTTTTTCCTCTGCATCAGTTGGTTGACTTGGGTCAGAATCGCCAGCAACTAACGAATTCCTTGTTCCCTAATCTCAAAAGAATGTTTGAGCCACTCATTTGTTAGGCTTGATCTGGTTATTGTCTTCTCACTTGAACGCCTTAGAAGTTCAGATCACTCTCATTCTCTCGGTCAAGTAGAGGTTCACAGTCAAATTAAACAGATCTTACGTAGACCGTATCAGTGTTTTTAAGGGCACACTTTATAACCATTCGTGTTCAATTTCATCGTAGACAAAATATTGTAGGAAGCTCTGGAAATTCTCTAAAATGTGTTCAATTGCATGGGCATTTGAGAATAAGCCACATTACATAGAGCACGTTGACGATATCCTCAACCAAATCGCACCCATAAAGTTTGCTGAAGTTGTATCCGCCGAAGTATTCAAAGACTGTGTGAAATATCGCTGCTTGGAATCCCGATGGTCAGGAATTAACTACAGTTTACTACTTTTTTGTGAAGCGGCTACTGCATGACTATTGGGGGTATCACAACAAAGGAGGTGACCACCTGCATTTTGCAGACTCGAGCGGTGGATGATGAAATCAAAACCTTTTTTCTATCGACGTGATGTTGAACGATTGCGTACACTGTGCTACTGTCAGGTTAATTCTGCAGTTTATGTCAGACGACCATCTGTTGACTGGCTGTCTTCAACCGTCGACGTTTGTCTACTTTGACCGGGATCAAATGCAGTATAACCAGTTAATAAAAACCAGATAGACCCTGATATCATTTAGTTTACTGTGGCTGCAAATTTGTTGTTTATTGGTATTGGGGTAGAAGTCTTCGTTGGTCAGGAGACGTATTGCGCTCGCCAAACAGTCAGTTACTTGATCGTCAACAAATGACGTGAAGATGAAGCATAGATTACGACAATGGAATATTTGTTTGGGTGTTTCCGTTTTTTTTCAAACTTTTATCTGAAAATCTGTAACTGATTCATTGAAGACATTAATGGAAATGGGAGTAAACTGACAACCACAGAGTTCCTGTTATCATTTTCAGTGAGACCAGGGTGTCTGAAGAGATGGGTATGTAGAGCGAGAGTATAAATTTCTACTGACCATGGCCGTTCACTGTCTTTAACATTTATATAAATGATCAAATTTAAAACAACTTAGTGTTTTCATCATTATCATCGTATATTTGGCATAGAGAGTTATTGGCAAAGTGTGCAAGAATACACATCCTCGTACAATAATGTTCATAATGACGATAAACTGGATAATATTGACCTGAAGAGTTGAAACAAATCGATTTTGTACACCACATGGTAATCTGGGATTTTGTCCTTCCTTTTGAAACTGCTAATACCTTTCGATAATCCATTTATCAATGGGTAAACATCCCTTAAAAAGCTTTATTTTCGCTTAAACACAAATTCTATATGTTAATGTTGATAGAAAATTATAACTCTATATTGGTAATTAATACGGTGGTTATTTTGGTGACTGACAGATTAATGAATCTATTTTGGGGTTATAAATATTTGCGGACGAAGATACATTACCGTTTATTTCATCTATCTTTCCTAGTCCATGGGCAAATTTTCAACAGTTTTACGATCTCATTTGAAAGTAAAATCAGCTTCCAAATTTTAACCCATCTGATGTTTTAATTGACGCACTTCTCCAAAGTGCTTAAGAGTTTGAATGTCTTTGAGTCTGTACATTACACACTGCTGATGCTCCCGTGCAAACGATGAAACATGGTTCGTAGTTTTACATGTCTGCCAAACGATACAACACACAATTTCAGTCCGTATAAACTATCCAAAACATACCAAGGTCAAATCTCATCCCACCAACTCACTTTACCGTCAGTGTTTCATTCACCCCTGAGCGACAGGAGGCGTCCGTCAGCAAGTGAGAATGACATTTTTTTAATAGATTGCTTTCTCATATTTGATCAACCGTCGGAACGGTAATTTCTCGGGTTTTAAATCATAGCACTTCAATCATCCATCAAAATATATCTTATGAAATGATATTTAACCATCATCTCTCTGAAACCCGAACACTCGTCTGTTGATGGACATACTCTAACAAATATATAATGCACTGTGCAAAACATTTACCCTATACACCCACTTTATTCAAGCACAAATACAAAGGGGCCGAGAGGAATCTGAATTCCTCGCGAAGGTAATGTGGATAATCGAAAATTGCACTAATCCGATGTAGACAAATAAATATGACTTATTGTTAAATGGTGCGAAAAAATGAATATTATCACTGCAAGTAAACGCAAAAACGACAACACTTTTATTAAAATTAGCTCCTTCAAAATAAGCATTGTTTTCTTTTCAAAATGACGGCCACCCTCACTAGAAAGTTCGATTACATTATGCGAATACAAAGCCCACTGGCGAGCAACGTTGCTTTCGACACACTCATTCTCGAATTAAAACAATTTTGCGAATATTGATAAATGATAATATTTTTGGTAAAGTTCTGGTGCTGTTCTGATTTGATTGGCATTTACAGTTAACTGATTGCTTGTGTTTTGTAAGCAAAACTAAGTATTGGGTGCATGCAAGCAGAATTGAGACACACGAGGGCTACAGCAGGGTAAAACATTATTACTTTTTGGAGTGGGTCAAGGGGTCACAAAAATAATCATCCTCGGTCATTGTGGTGGACTCATATTATCACTATTGCATTTGAAGTGTTCCAGCAGGTCGCTTGTTGGCTAGCTGCTGTATCGGTTTCTGTCATATTTTATTGACAAATAAACCACGGTAGATTAAAGGGCACTCAATAGGCCAGCTAAATGTATCTGCATTCACTTTATGACCTAAATGCAATTTTTTCTCTGATACACACGTTTTTGCCGATGAAATACTCTTTCCAAGTGCATAGACAACACCATCTGCACTGAATTGCTGACTCAAAGTTATTTGAAGTCAAATCTCCTTAGTCCTTCTGAAAGTGAGACATGCAAGGTTCACACAAGTTATGATGTTCAATGTGAGCAAATCCTAGCCGACATTAGCCCTCGAATCTATGTAGAGAGAAGTATTCGGTTCAAGTATTCATCTACCCTGGGTTCACCCGCACCGATAAAAAGCTGCACCACAATGTGAATTCAGCTTTTTAATACCGAAATACAGTGGTAATATCACATAATTAGACTATGCGGCAGTAAATGTACGATAACTTGATAGTCACACATACACACGCAAAATCAATCATTTCATACAGTTTGGCATAACGTCCAACAAAACCCTGATCATTAAGATCACAGCTGAGTAATTTCCTTTTGATCGGCTATCCTGGAAACTGGGTGATAATGTTGACGGTGTTTTTATTTTATGTACATCTTATATGAAATTTCTTTCTTCTTTGAATAAATTCATCATGCATGGATGGGGTTTGCACAGACCGAGAAGCATGCCCTGCTCAAAACCTCTAACGGGGAGAAATTTCGATTCGCGCCGTTATAATGTCTGTTTGACCGGATGACCTGAATATGGTGCATGTACATCACTTTTGCTTGAGAATCAGTGGGAATTAAACTTTTGAAGGAGTAACTGAGAGTTAAATGTACATATTCTTACTGCATTTATCGGAATTATGAGCAAGGAAATTTAAAATTTATGAAAATATCTGTGTTCTTATGGGTATTATTATCAAGCCTTAATAAATTCACCACATTTCTAAATGATTTGGAGACCGCAAATTAATTAATACAAATATGCGATCGTTATTGTGGTGGTAAACTCAAGATAAAATACTTCACTCTTGTTCTATAAAATTTTAATTCAATTACGGAACTCACATGATAACTAGAAGCGACTTAGGTGATGAAGGAACTAATTGTCATTTTATTCTCGATAAAGTTCTGGGTAGTCACAGGTATACATTTTTGGAAAAGTTTTCCCATTAACAAACAAGTGGTGTAAATGGTTTTACTGTTTTTTACTTGTATCATTGGTCGCAAACTTTTTCCGATATCTTCTGAGTTACAACGACTTAGATTGGGGACATCAACCGACAAAACCCTCTTCATCTTTTCCTCATAGTCTGGGCAAATCTGCCAACCTTGTGTCTCCGCTGATTGACATACACACACGCGTGCGCAGACCGGACCCAGTTCATTTCGTTTTCCTCGCCGAAAGCGAGCATTTCGATGGGGACTAACTGGTGTCATTCAGAAACGGATAAAATCTCTCTCTCTGCCTCTGCCATTTTGTCATTCTGCATATCACTTCAATCTCCCCGTGTGCTTCGTGATCCGGGGAACCACTTCTGAACAAACAAATATAAGCACTCCGAAACAGGCTGTTGTTTTGGTTTATCTGGGACGAGATGAAAATCATTCTGTCCAGCATTTATCTCTCCCCACCCACTCGGATCCAAATCCCAAATGTATGGGTTGATAAAAAAAACTCCACGAACAGAATTTGTTTTTTCCGGTACATTTCATAATCCAATACTAGGTCTGTGCGAAACAAATGCACAGTGTACAGTATTTGCGTTCCATTCAAGTATTTTGTTATACAAATATGCTGATAATGGCAATAGCAGTAACAAAACCATCAACGAGAATGGAAATTATACTGATAGAACTGAAGGATTTCGCAAACTGTGGATTTTTATTCAACCACGNTAAGGCTTCGGTTCACGGATTTAATAAACTTTATCATTATGATAACCACCACTATTTTATTCTTTTTCATCCTCATAAACCAAAAACAATACCCTTTCCATGGGATACTTCATTGTGTACTCCTCTTCTTCTTGGTGTCTGTCTGCCACTCCTCCCTCATCCTCCCGTGCATCATCCTCAACTAACTGATGGTGCAGCATAGCAAAAGTTGCTCTCTTTTTCAGGTCCAACTGTTAAATCCATCCCTCAAAGACCTGCACAAAGCATGCCACGTATTATCGAAAACAGGCATCATTGTCAATCGATACGTCCTACCGTGTCTATCCAAGGAAAAGAAATGCTCGTATTTTGATTAAAGCAGTGAGTTTATACTTTTAGTTTCAAAAGTAAGAAAGATTACTCAATAAATGGTTTTATCTTCTCTAAATTGGAAACTCCTCAGCTACTCTTGACAATCTCAAGTTTAATTAACCTCCACTAATTCAGAAGTTAAATTCTGATTGAATAACCGAATAAAATTTGTCAAGACTATATTGCTTTTTGCTCATATGTGAAGCACCACGCAACATTTGGGGAATAAACTGAACGACTAAAGGGGAGTATATGAGTATATGCACATGCACGCATAATTCGACCAGCGATAAAATCTCTTGCATGACAATCAACTAATCCAACAATGGATTGCGGAAATAAATGAGAATAGCTTCTGCTTCCGATCAACAAATGTTTGCACACATTCATTCAAACAAAAGGAATAAATAACTTACTTTCTTATCAAGATCGAAAGAAGACATATGTCGTGAGATGTTAACATTTCGTTCAATCTTCTCAATCATTGACAAAACAAACAAGCACATTTATAGCATATTGGATTGGTAAATCCTAGTGAACGGACATGTACCGTTAGACAGGGGCTATTAGAATTAAAAAATAGATCAACTTCACGGCAAGTGAACTGATTGGATCAACAAGTTTCTTCGATCATGGTGAGTATAATCATCAGTGTAAATTTTTCAACCTTATAGAAAGCAGACTGGACCCAAACAAACTGTGACAAGAACACAGTTGTACTATCTTTTAGACCTCTCATTCAGTTTATTCCACTGTTCGACTTTGTCATACATGTAAGACAGGGACAGAGAGAAAAGCCGATTATTATATACTTATCAGCCAAATGGAATCCGGTTTGGATCCAAAATCTTCCTAACTTAACCTCCTTGAAAAACTATCGTGAACTACAACTAATTTTCAAGCTGTACCCTAGTTTATCAATATTAATAGTACGTGTTAGTTAATTCATTTACCGCACGGTTTGTGAATTACAGTTCCCTCCTTGCTACGCTCCATTGTTAATTTTTCTTGTAACTTCGTCAATCAGATCAGATTAAGCAGTCATCCACACTTTAGACGGCTTGTTCAACTAAACTCGAACTTTGCAATCCATCGGATATCGGATGTCAAACTGTGCGAAGTTAACTATAGACTGCACCTATTTTTAAAAGTCACATAAAAACATGAAACTTTTCTAGTCGGAAGCTCCTCTTACATATTGATGTGGTGGGCGGTAAAATGGTTGAACTTAATAGTCCGAGGGAAAAGTTATTGAAATACGCGTAGAGACCGATATCTAAACTTAGAATAATCCCAATAGGATAGGCTTGGTTTTCAGTTGAGCGATTTAGATGTGGCTCACCGCAAATTATACACCTTCTATCTAAGGATTTTCTTTATATTTTTACTGAGCAAACCGCAAATACACGTTCCAGTTGTGTCGACCAAACCAGACAGTAATTATTTCTACGACTAAACTAAGTGCGGATAAAAGATGCATTATCATCGCGGATCAATCAAAATGAATGTTTGTTTGGGATGCGAATTATTACCATGACCATTTTGGATCACTGAAGAGCAATTCATGAATTCGCTTTTCCAACAGACAAACCATTATTTATTTCCATCTTCATAAACTTGAACTCTTTTTTGGTTTTCTTGCTGATCGTCAACGTGTTCTGTGAAACACATGAATTCGATTCGTTTACGAACGTATAAAAAGTAATGCATTCATACTTGAATGTTTGAGGTGTGCACACCAATCACTTATGCGTGAACTTTCACTTTCATTGGGGCTACCTCGCCAACTTGAATGTCTCTGATGATGACAAAGCGAGCACTGCAATCCGCAGCCAACGTGCTAACCTGTGGGATTCAGTTATTGCATCAGTTGCTTACTCCGAAAAAAGCGACTGATACTTGGGTAATATATATTCATCGTGGCTGTGTTTGTCCACATCATAAGCCGACCTTCCAGGTGTTTTATCCATTCCAAATGTTTGCCACTCACCCGGATGCGTCCTGAATGACTTTAGGAACTTATAAAGAACTTTGCTTTTGATGTCCATATCTCCAGGTTGCCAGTCTGTGTTTAATATACAATACAGTCTAGTATTGGCGATTCTTCCAAAAAATAATTTTATTGGCATATGTTTGGGTGAGATTCTAGGTATTTTGAATGCCTCGGATTACGCGATAGGTTGATTCAAGCAACGGATCAAACAGTCGATAGTGTCGTTAAAAGTACTGATGACAGGGGAGCGTGGCGGACGACGAAATAAAAAAAACATTTCTTGCTTGTTTCCGTGTGCGTGGACTCGTAGTTATATCGTAAATTAATATTATTTTATCAGCTTTATGTGCTTCCATTAGATTCTGTATAAGGTAGTATGCTCAATTTGTATGTCTATTGATGGAGTGAGAAATACAATAAAGCAGATTAGGGTTGAATATTAGAACTTATGCTGATGTTATAAAATTCATTCATTCTCTTCCAAGGAGAGCACCCTGGTTTTGACGTGTTCTTGTACCTCGTTGAGCAACAAAGACATTACAGTGAACTTATACTAAGACCTTGGCCGCCGAATCGATTATATTGATATTTATATATATATATATTGATATTCTTCTGTTTTGTCCACATAATCGTATCACAATTTTCGGTATAATGACTGGAATGGAGATGTTTCCTGTTTAGGTGAAAATTTCGCTATCCCAAAGACAATAAAACCAGATAGTTATTTGATCCATTGGAGTTCACAGACGGTTCGTTATGGTTTGGGACAGGGTTATATTCCCTATGTGGTACTTTATATTTTCATTGTCCTGATATCAGCAGCGATAGGTGGGTCCAGGTAGATTTCACATTACTAGATTTTGCCTGTTGACTGTACAACTGCAGGCAGGTTTTGACTTAGTGCTCTCTCTTATATGGAAGTTTGGATTTGTTTCCCGACACGAGCCTCCCCGCAAAATCCTCTGAATGATTGTTTTATGCAGTACCTTTCTGCAACTGAGCTCACTTTCCGTTCAGCTAACAGTACATCTGACAATTAGCCTTCTCTGGGTGATAATTCAAAAAGGAATGAAACTTTCATCACGATCAAGATAAGAAAAATAGATGAGAAATTAAATCCATTAGTCATTTTCCTTTATCAGGACAGCACTTGTTCAGTCCAGCTTCGGGGGAAAAACCGAGACCAATCAGGAGCAACTGTCGAACAAATAGAAGAAAAATGTCAAGCGGTGTTCATCAGGTTTAAGCAGACAACATTTCAGGCCGGTTAGCTGGCGGACTATTTTGTTTGATCTTTGGCGTTCACCTTTATTCTCAATGCTGGGAGCAAACCCATATCTCTGAATTGGTAATCCAGGACGTGAAGTCAATTTTTTCATCTCTTGCTGAGGTATAAGAATCATTCGTAAGATACATGCCAATTATTAGTTCCGTGATTGGGAACGTTGCGCACGAATGAACCCGTTCAATGAGATTCGGATGAACATGCACCGCAGTCCATTGACAATAAAAAATGCCCACTGGATAAGCACAAGTGTGCTCGACTTGATAACGAGTAACAGTTTGTGAGTCGTTATTTCGTCTGAATGCAAATTTAACTAAGCATTTGCAGAAATCTACAGCAAGCGACGCCAAATACTGGAATTAGTTGGTAATAGATAATCTTATATGCAGCGAATTTCGTCGCAAATAAAGCGTGAACTGAAAAGTAAGAAAACAGCGGTTTCGACTTGGTTGGTTCTCATTACCATTGTGAATCCATAGACCCAACTTAGGGTTGACATTGGGACCTCACCGGTAAAACGCAAGCTTACTACAGAGTTATCCTCTGGGTAGCGTATTAGACCATTTTTCATTTTACCTGCACCTAGCTCATCTCAGCACTAATCTCCAAGTTTATGACCCGGTTGAAATCATTTCAAACCTGATCACTTGTTATACGAGTAGTGAAAGAGTTGATTTTAAAATTCAATGAATTTCTCATGAACAATTGTTACACTTCATTATTCTTGTTCTTCGCAAAATGGCAGAATTTGAATTACAAATGATTGTTCAGGTGATCGATTTAGGTCTACCTCGGCCAGCAAATTGCTTTGGTTAGTGCCCAAGCTACTCTCCTATTATCACAGATGGTTTCAATCTTCGTTTTAGTTATCCATTATCAGGTGCATTACTCTGGTAGGTAACTCATGAATTGACAGTGAGTTGCCGTCACTAGGGTTCATTTATTCACAACCCATTATGATCACAAACTAATACCATCTTTAGACACACCCCATGCAAACCACTTACGAAGTTGCGTTTACCTGACCGTTTCTCATAAATAGACTAAGCTGAGGGCAAATTGTCGTAAGTTATCAATCGTGGAGGTGAAACAAGAAACTTATAAATCTTGATATAATAGGACCCAGTGGACAAGTAGCGTCGCTCCGTTCTGACCTAAGACAGTGCGTACCTCTTGTTCCAAATCGGAACAGTGCCGACGGCATCATACTAATGCACTTGCCATTGTTACCATTCTTTTTCAACGTGGCGGTGGTGTACGTCTGACTTTAGGTACATGCAATTGGAAGTAAAAATAACGTTTTCACTTTGTGGTTTTGTTTGGGTTACGTTGGAATGACCCATAGAAGACCCTTGGTTTGGCGAAATTTTACGTTGTTTCCATGTTGTGTGTTAGCCGAAAGACATTCTGGTTGTTCTGTACCTCTTCGGAAATGTAGGTCAATGTAGAAATCCTTCCTTTTAGCGTTTAAAGAGATGGGTTCGCTGTTAACCGTATTGCTTTACGTGTGAATGAACTTGGGAGGATAGCCGTTATCCGGTAAAGCATCAGTAAACCGGTTGAGCTCACTTGGGAAAACTTGCGGTCTACCCAGCTGATGAACCTAATGGAATACAGTACGGACCAGACCACGTTTCTGTCTCACAGGGTAAGCTATACTAAACTGCAGGTAATATCCTGTCAATGTGGACTTGTGATGTATAGAGAATTGAAGGATATTGCACAAATCACATTTTAATTTAAATTAAACTCAAATAAAAATTGCAGTGCATATTCTACAGAAATCACGATGGTTTACGTGACTGTAAGGTCTTCGAGAACGGATAACCCAAAAAGATGTTTGGAAAGCTTCTTTTTGTCATTTACCGTACCGGAAAAGCAAAAGTTCGAATACGGTTTAGAGTTTTACTATGGACCGACAGACAGAACATGTCGACGGCACCTAACAAACGTCCTAGGTAATCATGCGGCTAACATTTTAAGCGTCTAACGAAACCTATATAACATGGAAACCCTTGTTCACTGCTTTTCTTTCAGCTTTACATATAGTGGTGCAATTTTCAGAAAGGAGGAAGTGGTCAGTCCAAATGCTGCCATATAACGCATTGTGGGGCAGGTTAGGTTACGGTGGTGGGATTTGAACACACACGCACACATTGGGTGATGATGATGACCTCAACCAAGCTCACATTGAGGCGATAAAATGGTCTCATCCTATAGGCCGACACAGCCAGAATATGTATCCACGTGCGTTTTTTACAGGTAGTAGTACTGTCGAAATCAACTCGACGATCTCTCCCCTAATGGCATTCAGTGTCATGGATTTTTCACATTTCGGACCCTTTCATTTAGCGTACATTAAAAGTGGTTGTAGTTTCAGTCCTTTGTCATCTATTCTGTTGGATGCCCTGTAGTTAGTCCAGCCTGCACAACGCGATTTCAATCATGAAAACCACATGTGAAAAACTGATTGCAAATTTCTGTGGGTAAATAATGTTCGATTCAGTAAAACTTTTTGAATCTACGGTGATGGCCTTCTGCCTTGTTGCGTGTTCTGGATTATTCTCTTCTGACATTTGACTGAGAACACGAAAACAGGAACATCAGGAATAGCCTGACGAGTGAATGTTTGGAGATTCAGTTGAAACAAATTGGCGTATTCAACGCTCTAATCCTTTTCCAGACAATTGTCGAACAGATAAGTAAACGTCAAATTTGGATAAATGCATTACAGAATGAAGCACTGCGTTTCCCGACGTAGGAAAGACTTGTGAAACAAGAAAGCGGATTAAAAATCAAATCATCACCGACTGGTTTACTTTTTAAAAAATTCGCTGTATTTGTCTTTCAACCGGAATAATCTGCCTTTAATCTGTGGTGGCGTTTAATTGAATTCAATGTATTGCGCTAAACGAAAGAGCATGTTGCAATATATGCCTAAGTGATGACCCCAACCTTGAATGTAACAGTATTTGAAAGTCTGTGAGTGAATGGATTTATCAAATATTTTCCCCTATCGCTTCAAACTAGCACCCAACCCCACTTCTTGTTTATTGGATTGATCTCCATTTGTCACGATTCAGTTAGTTCCTGACGGATGCTTTTACGTGACCTTATTTCATCAGACAGTTTCTTTGTTCTCGTACATTCTTCGGGGTTAGAAGTTTAAAAGATGATTATTATTGTGTGTGATGAATCCAACACGTGCACAATCACTAGAAATGTTCATTATCTTTTAATTTCTAAGGGACACCAAAATCTTGAGAAACGTAACAAGGTCACCAGATCACCTTACGTGCCCCCGGAGATTTAAGAACGTCCCAGCAAAACCTATCCCAACGCTGAACAAGCTATTTCCAATCGAGAAGAAAAGCTCAGCTATGGTAAAATCCTGAGAACTGTAAGGACGGGGTCAAAAAAGAACATGTTTTTTAGTAAGTTGTTCCTTGTAGCAGGGTAGTCTGATAAGAATGATAAATGGTTGACTTTCTTACTGATTCTTGAGACTGAAGAAATGGTTGACTTTCTTACTGATTCTTGAGACTGAAGCAACACAGCCTCATCTTTCACGGCGAAAAATTCTAAATGGTCGGTATTTTATGCATCACGTGGCAACAGTAACAGCAAGATGGTTTAAGAAACGAGCTTTTCATAACCCGTTATATGAACGCATACGTGTATGAAAGGTTTCAGTTGCAAGCACATATTTATTTCCTGGTAATTATCCCATGGCATAGTTTCTTTTACTCAGTTATTTTATTGTAGACTGCATATATTTCACTTTGCGTTGGCGATGGAAAAGAAAGAAAAATTCGCACAACTATGCACTTTTCCTGCCATTATACGAATAGACCTACACCTATTTGAAAACTTCCAATGATAAACCCGTATGGCAATGTCTGATGCCTGATATACCAGTTCCAATGTGGGTACGGAGCGACCTATGTGGACAGAACAGAGTGACAATTATGTAACTTGGTGGTTGAACATACACTCCGTGACAAAAGCATTGCCCCTCCCCACCTTGCCCACACACTTAGAATTGTTGGGCTATCTCCGCTTACGCAAGCACGATCATCACCTATTTGAAACTGTAAACGGCAACCGAATGGAAAGCCTAAATACAAAATTTCACCGAATGATCGTTAATTTTACCGAACTTTGTCATAAAACGAAATTTCAGAGCAAGTCAGGTCAAGTCAATTAAAGCTTTATGCACCCGATAGGATGAATTTTCAGCATTTTCGACATGTTACAGTAGGGAAAAAACGTGAAGTATCGGAAAAAGAAGAAATATACATTTACAGATGGGTTTACGTAAAATCCTAATGTGAGAGATGATTGTTCAAGTCAGCAATAATATTTGCTCGGTTGATCAAGATATGCGATGGAAGAAGTCCATTGTAAACTGTAAATCCAGAAATGATGTATCTGTGAGATTAAGGTCAGTGTAAATAAGATAACAAAACCATGCGATTGGTTCCGATCACAGTGTGGCACGCTATTTGAAGTGAAAACAGCTAAAAACCAGTCATAAACTAGCTGGAAGCAAGAGAAAGCTCTGTGGGAAATTTGAGGACAGATTGATGCGTTTGGCTTCAAAGGCATAAGATCACCTATCGAGGATGAAGGCCGTGATTGAGTTGAACGTTTCAATGGGAACGATACAACGAACACTTGAAACGCAACTCGGAGGAAATACGAGAAAATAAAAACGGCGCATATCTCCAAAAACAAATCTATAGGCAGAACTGAATCTCATGTAACTGGAAAGAATGAATGAAATTCCGTCTACTTTCATGACAAAAAGAAATTAAATCAAAATTGCTCCCACTCGTGGAACGACATCTGCATTCTGTGGAAAGAGCGGCACTTCATTAAGTAGATCAACGATCAAAATCCCGTGATGGTACGGAGTGCCTTATCAAGCAACGACCTAACGGAACCCTATATTACATCTGAAAAATATGAATTTGATGCAGTTATTCATACATTTGAGTATCACCTTATGCTGTCATTGGTATCACCCTGAAGTTGTTTGCCAGCGAGAAATCGCTGTAGTTCATCACACTTATTCAAATAATTTTTGGCTGTTATTTCATGGCATCAAACAATGGTTTGGTCCACGTGCAAATTCAAGCTCAATAGAAAACATTGGGGCTATTTTCACCCGAAAGGTGCTCCAACAGTTCAGAGTTCACACCTCACAAACATGAATTAGGCTTTGTTGTTCAGGAAGTGAAATAGTATCAATGCGGACAGGATTCACAATCTTACGCGGAATAAAAGGTGGCTTCATGGGGTGCAATACTTTCGTCGCGGCGAAAATTTGATTTGTTTCAACCATTTTTGTTAAAACTAGCAATAATTTTTTTCTTATTTCGGCTTTTCGTGGAAGTGGAAGTAGTCTAAAATCTATCGGATGCAATACTTTTGCCGCTGGGTGTATTACAAATCGGATTCAACGTCAGATGACGTATTCGACGTCAAGTCCACTGCACAGTTACGACAGTCGAAACTACATGACGCAACACCAGATCAGCCAAAATAAGGCGTTTCAGACCGTATAGAAGTGACAAATCGCAACACTGCTGGGGTTTGCAGAGGTCATTGTTATCAACCGACAAAGGTTGACAAAAAGAACCTCATGTTAGTCTATTTTTACCCTAGTGGCAAGGCCTTTCATCCCTCCACTTTGATGTTTGTCTGTTTTCATTTATTTTACTTTACTTTGTTGCAATTATAAAGCCCTAAACAAACAGTGCGCTTTCTGCAGTATTCATCATTCTGTGGAATCGTCATGGACATGAATCTTGCAGTACTGGGATTTGTTCTTTTCTTTTGAAATTGATCCTGGGACAGGAATGCTTCAATGAGTTTCAGTTCGAAAGTGGGGGTTTTTATTCTCCTCGATGCTTTTTAGTATGAAGGATTTCTAAGATGATGTGATTCACTTTGCATTTTACAAATTTTTGGAATTTGTTCGACTTGTTTTCTGTCAGAATCTAGGAAGTTATTTTTAAAACATAGAAGCAGTTTGAAGTCATTTTCAGCACCTGACATCTCCGATTTTTCATCTGATATTCTCAGTAACTTATATTTCAGAAGCCACTAATCATCTGCTTTTATCTTACACTTTCAAATCTAAGAATGTTGATTCTTCATCATCTCCTTGACTAATAAACAATCTCACTCCAAATAATTAGATCTAATGAAAGAGAAAACCGTGCGACTGTAGAGTGGAATAGACCTATTAGATTTGACGCATGACGCGCCATTATTTCAAAGATATGGAATACACCGAATTCTTATCATATCGTGGTTAGTGAGTTTCAATCTCGTCCTGGTTGTCATCACTTTGACTTGTGTTGTTTGGCAGCCGCTGGGCAATGGTCACCCGTTCTACTTGAACAGCCATTGCATGTTTCGTTCAATACCAACTCTGCATTAGTTGTGTGGCACAAATGTTCACTGTCTGCATGAAAGAGAACCACCTTCAATGGTTGATTCAAGGTGGCTCTCGCTTATTTGGTAGGAACCGTTCACTCTCTAAAACCCAATGATAGCATTCAAGGTAATTTATCAGGTTCTTCTGAACCGGTCTAAACACGCTAGAATGCGCAAGTTAGCTATTCTCGAATACTTTTGTTTTATACACGTAATTCAAGAAGTACGAGCCCAGAAGCGTTTTATACAAGCTCCATTTCTTTTATGGACTCGGGAACTCATCATCTGTACACATACACACACTAACAACAACGACATAAACTAACTGAAAACGAACATGCCAGTGAGAAAACAAACATTACTTGTCTCGCTATACTCTAATTTTTTGCGATATATATGGAATTAATAAAGAAATACGATTGTTTTATGCTTTATCGTATACCTTGTCTACCATTAGCCACATGCAATCAGACACATCACTAAACCCTAAGTAGTATCCTTACCTTCTACCTGTGAGATCCAGGGTTCGATCCCCTAGTTGGGTCGACCGATTCGCACTGCTGATGAGACCCATTCAGGTCGAAACAGTTGTCCATTGCCTCCTAGTTTTTCAGCTCACACCCCATTCACACGACGAATTCATCATCTAACTATAAATTGCTAAATTCATTTCGTATCTGTCAGATTTATTTATTTCTATGCAACAACCAATAATACAATGTAATAACATAGTATAAAAAGAATCCTTTTCTCGGTTTCTACCTTCTGAATTGCCTGTTCAAATTCATCGTTGGATCTAAATGCATTAGATTCTAGAACAGACAGCTAAAAATCCCGGTAGCATAGAAGTGGTAAAGTGATATGTGAATACATGACCACATACACAAGCACACAAACAGTGATCCATTCCGCATAGTCTGATGCTATTTTGTCCCCACAAATAGTGAATTTTAAAGGAATTAAGCATTGGTAAGGCTGATTCTGCAATTATTCCGGAGAAGTCTTTAAACTTCACATTCAGAACTTTCAGGAAAGATATCACAAACAAATACCAGATACATAAACGAGATATGTGTGGTTGTAATATAGCAAGGCTTTAAATCGTAGGAAACTAGCCTATTAACGATATAGTCACAATAAAACGTTGGACGAAGACTTGCATTTGTATTCATAAAAACAACCGTCGTGATGTTTTTGAGAAATCCTTAGAGTAATTAGTGTTTTTAAATAGTTTTGAGTGAATAAACTTTTATGGATCAATTGAGCTCAAAACCAAAAGGGGAAGTGACCATGCTGATAAGACCGATCTTGAACGTGTCTAAATTGAATGATTTTCAACTTTTTCATTAGAATCCCACTTTGATTTTCTCCCTTGTTGGTCCCAGTATTATTGTATAGAACGCTTTTTGTTTGTGATGAACACTTACATTATACAGTCAGTCTCCTGCTATGTTGCACACTTTGGGAATTCAAAAAGTGGGTAAATTCCAGGAACTGCGACATAGCATGTTATTCAGTAGTGGATGCTATTAAGTAGTATGAAAAATCGATCCGGAGTTTTATGAAAAATAAACCTAATTGATGAAAAGTTCATTAATTCCGTTACTTATTCCCATGCTTATAATAATTTACTGTTTATCTATGACGAAATTTAGATGTATCATCCTGCTTTTCCTTTATTTGTCGAAGAAATGAAGATCTTTTATGACGCTCTCAGTTTAATATCGGTTTATTGCATGCGATTTGCAGTCCTTTTTCAGCTTGAAGTTTCCAGTTATCCTGAAACTACATACCTTTCTTCAGGAAAATGTTTCTGACCCAATTATCCCATATTAATTCCGGATAGTCCTTCATTCCCTTGCAATGTTAAGCTAACCACAGCATTGAGTAGATGACTTCCACAATAATATACAACTGTTTTGGCTGTAATAATCACATGATTATTGACCCATTCAAGGAAAAAAATTCGAATACAATGGGACAGATAATCGTATTGGAAGGAAATAACGTCATCTAAATTGAGTGAAATACCTGTTATGGGGTACACTCAGAACATTCACTTCTTTCCCATATCCAAGTTGATTGTTCGCTTTGCAAGCTATTCATGATTTACTATTGAAAATGCATACCATTAGCGTCTGTAGACATCTATTCCTTCGTTCGCTTTTGTTGCTTTCAGTTTATGTTCAAAGTGATTGATACATTCATCACGACCGTTGTCGATCGGAATCATACCAACGCATGATGCCATAACGTGCTTGATAAAACCCGAGTCCTCAATCCCCGGATGCCAAATCGCCCAAGGTTTCCTTGGCTGGAATGCCAATATGCTTCATCAATTGGAACAGCTGCTAAACTTCCAACTGATTATTAAAGGTCTGATTGAAACATTAATCTTTTATCTACCAGTGATACGTCGTTTTGCAGCTAATACGCGTTATTTAAACGCGTTATTTAAACTTGGACTCCCTGGTCTGATATGATGGATCAAATTAGGTGTCCGGTGTCAAATACAGACAGCTTTTGTTCAATTTTTAGATGACCAAGTGGTTAGTTATTATTTGATCAAATAAATAACATCTATGGATCTTTACTTTCTGTGAATATCATAATCTTATCTGAAGTCGGAGTTGGGACAAATTTCATGCTTAATTTCGATCATTATTTACGATTTTCGCTCAATTAATCAATAAAAATGCTTGTGATAAAGTACTGACATTGCTTTTTGTGAGTTTCATTATTCAGGTTCACTGTACTCTCTTCACCAAGTTTGGCAAATTATTTACAGACTTTGTTTCATCAACCAACGTCACATTATGTGCTTTTAAAATGCCATGCACAAACACACAGAAAACATCATATCTGACCTTTTATTTTACGAAGATCTTCGATATGTTATGAATCGCAATCATGTTGTGGTTGCCAATGAGCGTGGCTAAATGAGTGCGGATGAAAGGCGTTTCGACAACCTACAATCACATAAATTCAAGTTTCTTCTTTTCTTTTTGACTGACCATCGTTTAAACTGCATATTAATG
>UZAN01042437.1:33520-43680 GCA_900618425.1 Echinostoma caproni
GTGTTTGCGCCGTTATTCAACAACCAGTCGCCGCCGGGATAGAATCCTATCAGCACGAGCAGAATTGATAACTACGGGGCACTGATAATGAAACGTTTCAAAAACGGCCTGACTGGAAGCACACAACCGGTTGAACGCAGCGAAAGGAGTTTCATCATTTTACGGTCGCCTTAGTTATAAAGTAATCGGAGTTAATTTCCACCAGTTCGCCTGTGTATTTAACAAAGCAGCAATCATCAAAGCATATGTAGGGCAGATCAAGTGACCAACCTGCGCATTAATTCCAAGTCATACTCCACTTCATCCGCATACCATGCGGGCAGCGTGACCAAATTATCCACATTAAGCTCAATGACTTCTTTCGGAGTGGCAATCGCGATGCAACTATGGTTGACCTAGATGAAAGTGAATAAAGAATAAATGGATCAAAGTAGGGAAACCGACAATCAATTTTCTATTTATATTTATCACCGGCTTGCCAGCAAGCTTGGTGCCAACGCAACATCAATAAGAGTAATATAGGAATCCGACGTTGGGATAGTGAGAAGCAACCCCGGGAGTTGACAATAATTCACAGGACAAACGGAATGGTAAAACAGACGAACGTACACACACGGAAATCACCATGACCTTTCAGAACCTACGTTTTATCGGCAGTTTTGTTTTTAACGGGTGTCCGAAAGAGCACCAAAAACAACGAACGGAAAGACAAGGTTAACAATCCTACATTTAGAAACTAGCAGAAGCGCAGTGGAAACTGATAGGAAAATTTTGAAGCGAAATAATGTGGCACAGAACAAACTAAATTAGGCAGCAATATAGTCCGAAACAATCTGTTAGGGTATCCGGACTTGTGGACATGCAACATAAAAAGGAAAAAGTTAAAATGCACCTGAGGACCACGAAAGTTCAACACACTACCACTAGGGGTTCAATTAGTTCTGTGTGTGATGTGAAATGCTGCTTTTGAACAATTAAAAGCTTGATGGAACAGATCATTAGGAGATTGCATCAGCTCCCGAAAACAGTTTTGTGAAACTGCCTTTATCCAGGCAATTAAATTTACTGGAGTGACTGATCACATTAAAAGAACAAATCAGGCAAACTGTGGCAAATGATGCGCACATACGACGGCGGAAAGCAATGAACATAGACAGAGATTAGCTGATGTGAACACTTCCTTACCGAAAGACACTGACAATTAGAGATTGAAAGATACGAACAAGACGAAGTGAATAGGTTGTGAAATCAGACACGTAAGATGAGTTAGTGTAATATCAGTAGAAACCTGACACATACAAAACATGACACGGTTTAGAGGGGACAAATAGGTTTAGAATACACTCTAAGCCCAATTTGTTGCACACACACAGGGTGTTGAACCACGATGACGTCAACAAAGCTTTGTTTTGGGGTAACGATGACAAAATGTGAGGTGATTCTTCCCGAGAGATTGAGCGTTCAACAGTTATCGCTAGTTTTTATACATAGGTCAAAGAGAACGAAGTCTTTATTATTAGACAGAGCATGATAGTCTTTGCGGTATTTTGTCGCTGAATGAGGGTAACCAATTCTGAATTATCAGAGATATGAATCGAATCTTTTTGTTTCATCACTGCATGAAGCAACGGGGTGACGAATTTTTATTGACTATTCGCTTTAAATCGCGGCAGTGCATAACCGTCAGTCTAGTGACGTTAAGCTGCGTAGTGCATCGCTTATCCTGGATACTTGGACCGGAGAAGAAAATGTTAGTCTATTTTGCGATTGCAGTCAGGGTTGTTACTATTTACCTCCATGCTGTCATGCATTTCCAGGTAATGCTATTCATCTACTTCCTGCACATTCCAGTACAAAAAACTTTGCTTTCTTCAGTTTCGATCTTGTTCAACCGAGCAGCACAAGAGTCAGATTCTCGTTCTGTTTGGGATTAAGCAAGTCAGTGTATGAAGCACAGTAATGCAAATGAGGAGACCAATGACGAACAATGGGACGGTTTCGTTGCAGCGGACATGAATGAACCAAGAATAATGGTAGCCAGCTTGCGCATCATGTGCAAAAGAGCTTGTTATTTTTAAAGAGATCAACCACGATGTTCATTCATTAGACGGCGTCGCGCATGTGCACAAGCTGTAGCGTCATCGTGATTGATCCATACTTAGCAGGGCAAACGAAGGTGCAAACACATTGCTAGGAGTTCTGTTGAAAGTTAAAAGTGGGATAGAGCGATAATAAGGATCACTTATATGCAATTATAAGATGATCAACAAAGAGCACTAGACAGCTGCTTCGTTCCGTTTCGGACTCGTCATCAGTGTATACTTTTTGTGTTCCTGTCGGGAATCGAACAGCGAACCTTCGGATTGTGACTTCAAACCATCACCCCTGAGCTACATCAAGTGTCTGGTGCCTGTGAACAACCGAATGGGCTAACCCAAAGATGATAATCTAAATTATTTACCGTCTGGGAGTTTTCTAATGACGAATCAGATAAGGTGCAGCATTAAAAGGTGGTCTTGCTGACGGTTACCAGGATTATAAACCACAAATCTAACGGTGTCGGCTATAAAGATGCACACGGTTTGATATGAGAGCCAAGCTGACTACTGAAGTGTAACTCTTGGTCTGTTTATTACCTTAACCGAGGTTTACGTAGGCGAAATATCTCGACCGGAAGTAAAAACACCGCAGAGGGAATGGGCACGGTATAGTATCAAAAATAAGAAGTCAATGTGTCCGAAAAAATGACTCTCTTAGATGGCACACGGTATCCACACACGGAAACAGATGATTGGAGCACCTACCGTCTTCCGTTATCGATCATTTTTTCACTCATCACTATGTCTAAGTTACAAAACGAGCTAAAACCAGAGGCTGAAACTTTATTTCCAGAACACTCCTGCGCAAATGAATGATATGGACCGACTATGTAAGTCGAGCCTTATCGAAATGTCCTAATATGAAAGCGACAAATTGCAGCAGCAATTCGTGCAAAGTAAGCTGTCTAAAAGCTAATAACAAATGCCCCCCACCCCGAAACAAATGAACAGAAATCTATGCATGTAAAACGGAATCAAGCAATGTGGGGGATTCACATTAATTCGAAAAGACAGGAGAGTAACTCACAGACGAGCAAAACTGCTCATGGAATATACTCATTAAACAGGCAAACAAGACACTGGAACGCACACGGATGAGACAAAATATCGGCGAACATACAAAGACAGAACAACCTTTAGCAACCACAGGGTGAGACTAATTGGCAAGAAAAACAAGTAAACTGCCGGGAAAAGTTAAGATCGCATTTAATACAATACCAGGCAAAAAAAGCAAAAATGATAAGACGCCTCGAACGACGACTTGAGCCATTGAATTGCTAACCTCAAAATGAATCTCATCAGAAGCAGGCCGAACTTGAGACTGAGAAGCAGAGTAGAATTTACAGAGAAAATGACCAAGTACTGAAATCCCAAGGGGAAACAAAAATCAACTTAATCAGAAAGAAAGCACAGAATGATACTTGACAACTGTTGTGGTGGGTGAAAAAGCATTATTAACAAACAGGCATTATATGAAGTGGGATATGTATATATGAGAATAAGTTCAAGCTTTTCACATAAGAAACATTATTGTATTGAAAACAGCGCGTCGAATTGTTGTTAAATCCTAAGGGAGTGATGAAAAACAATGGGAATGCGAGCGATAATCACAAACACTTACTAGTTAGATTCGGAAAACAACAACTTAAGCCGTGAAATTCAGATTAGTGAGCTTTGACGATACGGGAGTGGAACCTAGTCATGCAACAGTACACCTGTTTACCTAAAAAAGGTGTTGACAAGGTACAGACTGAGGAATGCCAAGGAACACTTGCCCACCACCACTCTTGTAAACTTTTCAATCATTCCAATTATCCAACGACCCTGTTTACCCCAAGGTTGTATACAATCAGAAAGATCAACGAACCCGAACGGGAGAAATCAGTATAACGACGGTGACGAGTTGTCCTTGGACCATAACGGACCTACACGATTGGCGTTATGAACATTTCCGGCGAAACTCAGGGCTTTTGCAATTGATTTCAATTTGAAAATGGATAGATTGATCGTGGAGATATATTTGAAGGAATGGAAATCCGGGTATAGGACTATAAATATTATACTTCATAACTGACAACCCAGTTGTACAACGCTGTTTATACTCCGGGATAATTCACACATGTTTTTTTCATTACCGCGTGATTTATAAGATTTTATAATACACCACATCAAGAAACTTTTGTGAGCCTTTAGTAACGCGAGGACACACTAACAACTGAAGTTCGAATGCTATGAAAATTTCTAGTTCTACAGCAGGGGATACCTTGGATGACGATTATCAATTCTGTTTCAAGGACGTCATGGATACAAAACCTACCAGCCCGGTGAAAACAATTGCGATGATACAAGTTTCAGAAACCGAGCGTAAATCAAAGAATTTTACTCTCTGTAAACAACTTACAGTTGGATGAAAGAAATTATGGATTGGAGGTATATTACGCAGACTATTAAATAATGTCTATGAAGCATTTAAACGAACAGCATTGATAATAGTTACTAGCATATAGAGAGCAATCTGTAACCACGCGTGTGAGGGCAGTGAAAATTGCAGAAGGTTGTGTATTTAAACTGCGATGGACATGCATAGGCGAGGAAAGAAGAACGTGACTAACCTGATTAACACACATTGCGATTAACGGATCCTGTTCTTTATGCACCAGGCGGATGGCGTCGTCATATAACAGCGACTGTGATTTGCCGGGGGCGATAGCGCTTTGTTTATCAGTCGCTTGAAAACGTATGGCCCTACCGGTGGACATTTTGTGTGTTTCATCCTGAGCAACCCAAAACGAGATAGGAGTAATCAGATAGTGAATAAAATCACAGACATTAAATCACTAGGATTACAGTACCGTGATTTGTTCGGAATACTGTCTGGACCCATATATATATATATATATATATGTGTGTGTGTGTGTGTGTGTGTGTGTGTGTGTGTGTGTGTGTGTGTGAACGCGTGTACAGTTCCCAAAAACTAAACAACAATTCTCAAAGTGAGATGGAGCGACTGCGAAAATGAACCATCGCCTTTATAGATAACGGACAAGTAAAATAATTTAAGAACAAAAAATCACTCCACTACTAGAAATACATGAGACATATGATTGCATCAGCATCATCAAATAAGAGGGAGCGGTGAATGGAAATCATCATTCTTTATTGGAAATGGATAACGCTGATATCATAAACCGAATAAAACCAAGAAAAATGGAAACTGTAGCAACTGACTAAAATTTTTTTAGTTCAGCTTGATTGATGAGATAAACCTAATCGACTCAAACTATGTTTGCGTGAATGAAAAATGACACAAAAGGAATTAAAGACATAAATGATAAAACTTTCGTGTTTACGAAAAACGAACGATCCACCAACTACGTACCACCGCAGTACCGAGTGTTGGTAGGTTGGTCGCCGAAGTTCCATGCACTGATTTCGGGACCATCGATCCATAAGGTTCTGTCGCTTGTCGCACATCACCGATATCTGATGATGGATGCAAACCGCCATCCAAACCAGATTGATTTGGAATAATTAAGGACTGAATTGGACGTGGTTCTCGGAAGACGTGGCGGATGAACAAATCGTCCAAGTTTGGCTGACGAACCAAATAGCACCATAGGCGTTTTGTTGGTAATGAAAACGGATCTCGTGTTCTATGATTGCGAATAAGGATAAAGAAAGGATTGGGGAACAACAATGACACTAACAGGTTCACTTGGGATTCTACAGCAAAGCCGAAGTCAAAAACACAGTAGAAGCAGTTAACTGATATCGCAGTTGTGAATACTGTAACAGTAGAAAAGAATATACTGCATTTAAACACCTACAAAACCACTTGTGTGATCATTTTACGAACAGCCGAATGCAAATGAAATGGGTGATTTTAGGATGCCACCAATAACACTCGAAGATTTCAATGGATGAAGTTGATGTATTACGTACTGGAATGGAGTTTTGGATGGATCTATCAGCTGGCGAAGCCGAATCATGGCACGTGTGGCCCCAGCTGACGGAAGTTGAGATGCAGATCTCAATGCACCAGCTGGATCGGACCCCAGTTCTGTTCCTGAACCAGTGTTTATTGCAGCCAATTCCGAATCATTGGAGTCCGGAAGGAAGTTGGCCGGTGGTAGCAGATGCCAAGTGGGAATAAGATTCAAACTTCCCCTGGCAAGGTCACGTGAGGTCAGAGCAGGTGGAGAGGTCAATTCCAGGCGATAACCGACCATCCACGTATCGACCAATCGTGTGGCTGTGACTAACGCTGGTGCGTATACAGCCAAATCTAGCGATCATTCGGAAATAATAAAATACAGAACATGCGTTTCAATGTAGAAGAGGAACTGAAAGGTCAACTGAACGATGATAATGAGGAATGGACTATTTCTTATGGATAGGCAACAATTTACGCGTGCAAACATTCCGGTCCTACGTTGCTGTTGCTGAGTTCTCCGAGCTGAAAGTGTTGTTCGCAGACGTTTCGTAGTCACACTAGGCAACATCATCAGTGCGACTTCGGGGAAGAGCCAGTCCTTAGTGGGATCGAGCTCCTATAATTCTGTTTGAGGGTTTCGAAACCCTAGCTACAAAACGTCTGCTAGCAACACTTCCAGCTCGGAGAACTCATCAATACCATTATCCGCATCCCCAGCTACAATCAATCCACATCATTTCCATTCCGCTCCGATATCACGCTAAGTGCGCAAAGGCTATAGTCCAACGAGAAGAACATGTGAATGATAACAAGTAAAAATTTGTTCATCTGTGTTCATGCCTCATCGGAAACTGATTTGGTTATCAATCAGCTATTCCTGTTGCAAATCCACTTGTGGCCGAGAACAACCCCGGGGGGGAACTCACCATCTGACCCAAAGTCCAGTAGTTGAACCAAACGTTCCAGTTCCCGTTTGGCCAAGTGAATAATTCCAAGGCGCATCAGACGCCAGGCATAACTGTCACCTTTCGCCCATTGACGCTGAACTTCCCATTGACCGCCACGACCATTAAGTGCCCCGACTGATTGCTTGAAATCACCCTGGCAGTCAGGGTCGTCACTCCCAGAAAGGTCGTCGTCGCTAGCGCATCCAGGCCCGGATAAACTCATCCAATCATTTAAATCCACGCTAGTAGCGTGAAACTGTGATTCACCAAAGTCAGAGTCTAGATGCAGCCGGCGTAAGATCCAGCGTCGAGGCAACCTGATTGCAATCGCGGTAGATTTAACCGCACTCAATTCTGCCTGTAATCGTCCTTTTTCCACCAATTCTGGGTAAAGTTCTTCAACAGATGGAACGGTTCCACCCGTTTTTTCATCTTCATCATCACTTTGATTCAACACGCCCGTGTGACGTGCCAGGCGGCGCCTAAGTGCTTCTTTTGCACGCCGCTGTGCTTCACGCTTAGCTCCAGCAGCATGACTGCGTTCCATTCGACGCGCTAATCGCCGAATTCGACGCTGTTGTTTTGCAAGTGCCTCTGAATAGCTATCATAGCTGTTATCCGGAGGTTCTGAATCGTCTGAATCGAAAACGCAACTTGGGTCATTGGGAAGTGTCTCCTGTTTTGGTGGCTGTAAACCATGGAAAAAAAATAGCGGATAAACAAGGAAAAGAAAAACGTATACGTTTTACATACGTATATAGATCATACAGCAAACACAAAAAGTACGTGAAGTAAAAAAATAGAAACTTTTGTTGCTATGCACTGAAGAAGTACATTCGCAAGATGAAAGAATGGTAAAACACAAAAATGATATTGATTGATACAATTACATTTTAAAATGAGTATTGCGCAACAAAACTGAGTGGTAGGTCACCTCCACCAAATACAACTGAGGCAAGTGACCTTTGCTCAAAATAAACAACGGTGAGAATGAAAAGTAGACGTGGACGGTACTGAGTAGTTTATTCACCTTATTTTAACGAGGCAGTGGGCATTGTGCGCACATGAAGCTAATTGTGTAACGGCCATGATGAAAAATACCGATAGCATTACGCGTCAACGCTTTTGATTTCGCTGCAACTGGTTTGTCTTGTGCCAAGAGTATCAACGTTCGAATCCTATCACGGTCACCCGACTTTAGTGGTGGGCAATTCTTTTGACTAAGGAGTGAATCTTCCCTACCGTTCATCACATTCATGGAACCGGAAGAACGCCGTGATGGACTCGAATCGACCACATCGCCATCAGCCACCGCTGGCGAGGATCCATGGAAAACTGCCGCTGTTACTGGTCAACACCCGTGGACGCGGACCACGCTTTATTGCGACCAGATTCTTCGTATTTCTCGTAAAGAACCGTAGGAAAACCAGCGGAAACGGAGGTCCACAATACAATGTCAGCGGTATTTATGAATCAGCATTCGAAACGGAACTGTTCGATCGCGCCTAAATCCCTTAAACACCAGTTCATCAAGGGCCTGGGGAATGAACGTGAGAAGTGGAGAGTAAGAAAGTGAAGAGAGNATTAGGAATACGGGTCCAAGGAAAGAAGGCGTAGCTGAGTCTTATGGTACAGTGATTCACAGTCAGCAACGCCGTCTTGAACGATGTGTGGGACACTTCGAGGCTCAGTTCAATTGACTCCCATTGACATCAGACCTGCCCATCCCTAAAGGAAGTTTAATCAGCATTATTTCTGAGCTTCTCACTAGAATTATACTCCGTCGATTATGTGCAGGTGAGAATAAGGCGAGTTTGATATCTGGTCAAGGGTGTATAGACCACATCTTCACTCTTCGCCAAATCTCAGAATACTGACACTCTTTTTTGTCTCCCTCGATCTGAAAGTGACTTTTGAGTCAGTCGACCGTTGTAAACTCTGGCGCTACCCGAGAAGTTTATTCTCATTTTGCGATCTCTTTATTCTATTGGCCGAAGCCGAGTCGAAGGCTACAACACTTTATCGATAGAGTTTACCACAGAAAGTGCTGTTCGTCAAACGCCCTCTCTCTCCCTTTTTAATGCGATTATGGAAACAGCCCCGTCCTCGTGTGAATAGAGTTGTATGGAGTTTCTTCCGAGTGGCAAACTGTCTGATAAAGATCATACAGACGACATTTTGCTGCTTAGTGGAGATTCAGGTAAGTTGCAAAGTTTTCTGGATAGTTTGATTTCCTAGCGTAGCCGTGTTCGGTATGCGTTTTGTACCATCAACGTGTAAAATCTTGCTCCAGGACTGGATTGGCTCAGTTAACAACCTCACTGTAATAGGAGAAGACAGAAACTTCATCCGGCAGGGACATCCCCGATTAAGTGTTGGCACGCATACAGAATGGTCGATTGGCATTTGCCAACTGGAGACACCTCCATAGCGCGGTCGTGACATCCAGTTGTATGTGAAGGGTCGAGTGCATGTTGCAACAGGTGGACTAGTTCTACTATACGGCGCAGGAAGTTGACCATTACAAAAACAAAATAAATATAGACAGTCAGTTTTCGAAAACCGCGGTCTATGTCGCATCGCACGAGTCTAGTGAGAATACCGGACTAGTAAAGCTGAATTTAGAGGCTGAGTTCTAGGTAATCCTAGTAATCCAATGGAATGGGTGGTCGACCTCCAAAGATTGCCTTGTTTGGTGCATGCGCTGCGCAGGTATTGCGTGGAAAAAGATCAAGGGTGATCAAACTCAGGCCTGGTGTTAAGTTTTGAAAAGTCCGACTAGGAGACTTGCTCACATAGGACTCATTAAGCTTGGGATCATTGTAACCGGTGGTTATAGACACTGCGTGATATGACTGAGTGTCAGAAACAGTGGCGCTCGTGCATCTGCTCATTATCCCTACAACCTTAGTCAACGTGAATTCTATATCTTCTCTTTGATTTTGGTCGCAACATTCCATTCCTCCTGCTCTTTTATCCAAATGAGCAGACATGAAACAGCAACCGAAACCAGAACACGAGCATGAGCAATAACTTTGAGGACTTCCCTTAGATTTATATTTATGGTTAACTTTCCGATTTGAAATTGCTCAGGAAGGTTTTCACAACTCACTCGTTCTAATAAGCAGCTAAATATTGAACAGCGAGGCGGTACGAACCATTCATCTGGCGGAGATGGTG
>UZAN01042438.1:7400-34758 GCA_900618425.1 Echinostoma caproni
CCCAATCAAAAGAAAAAGACCTTTGCTTTAAAGCAGAACTAAACAAGTGGTACTCGGTATTCTGTGAGTTGACC
The DNA here is from genome assembly GCA_900618425.1 of Echinostoma caproni. NCBI lineage: Eukaryota > Metazoa > Platyhelminthes > Trematoda > Plagiorchiida > Echinostomatidae > Echinostoma > Echinostoma caproni. The sequence continues at coordinate 7,475 of UZAN01042438.1, forward strand.
CATATTTTTGGTCTAAACACGGACGAGTGGTAACTTAACAGTGCGAAATTTGTGTGTTGAGTGAGACGATAGCCCGACTAACTAGGCATGACCGGCTCTGTTCGCTCCTATAGAAGAATCGTCGAAACTTCTGGACACAAACTACGGCTAACACAGCGGAGACGAATGTGGTCGGATTTTACATGTCTTCTCACCTCATTTTATACGAATAGGGTAAAGAGTGAAACGTAATCACCTTAGTCTGCGAAGTTGACTTGTGAGCACATAAATAACTTTATCTGGAAGGAATCACTAGTTATTTAGGTTATCCGAAGAGATGTGTTGCAATCTTTATTAAAAAATGATAATTGAATCATTCTATATATGGATGAATTTTCATATAGAAAGAGCTACTATTTGTAACACCTTTTCGTGAACTGAGTTTGAGAAGCAAGGGAAGCTTTGAGGTACACAACAAAATGTCCTAACGCACAACATTTGACGATTTAAAACAGGGTTAAAAAGAATCTACCATCATCGTGATGTTCACCTGTTGATAGATAGATAGATAGATAGATAGATAGATAGATAGATAGATAGATAGATAGATAGATAGATAGATAGATAGATAGATAGATAGATAGATAGATAGATAGATAGATAGATAGATACCATTTCACCTATTGTCTATGTGCTCACATTTATTCTTGTGCATTCTGGTGAGTCATTATGACATAGAAATCACCAGTTTCGCATTTAGATCGCACCTATAAGTTTCTTCCGCACCTCAACCTGTGACAACCACTCTGGCCATATTTGACTTATCTCTGTCTTCAAAATTGAGGGTAATTTTCGTGCTCATTTTGTTCTGGGTTGTTGAACGGCAAGTGAAAAATGGTTTCGCAGTGTGTACATCGGTAAACTGGTTAAATGAGCAGCCCAGATTTGAACAAAACAGAAATCTTTCGAGCTATTATTACGCGAAAGGTGCACCAAGAAGTTACATCACAAAATAAGACTTAGCGGCAGTATTAGTCTGGGAGTGAAGCAATATCGATACAGATATGATTCTAAATCTTAGACTACGTAATAAAGTGGCTTCAATAAGTAAACCCTGCGGAGGTGGGATATTACTGCAGCGGTTAAAAATCCAGTTTTTCGAACATATTTTTGTTACCATCAAGGAAAATTTCGTGAAATTTCGTTTGTGTTCAAAAATGGTGATCATCGTGCATGTGGGAGCAGACGTAATCCAAAATTCTAGGGTGGGGATACAATACTTTCGTCGCGTGGTCCGTTGCATTGCTTACTCACTTCTCAAGTCGACTAATGGAATTATCTCAATGAGATGAATTTGCAAGTCATTACAATGCAATGCAATGCAATGCAATACAATACAATACAATACAATACAATACAATACAATNAATGATGAGTTGGATAAGTTACGCGCTGCCACGTGAGGAAGAAACTTCTCTCGATTTGCAGGATCTCTTTCTTTACACACACGCACAACCAAACCAACCGGAACAAGAATCCCTACAGTAAGAAACGTGGACACGTGGACAAGGTCAACTTCCATTTTCTGTTCAACATTTGAATGAGACATGCTCCCTATTTAGATGGTAAACGTTTGGATTAGCCCATTCTGTTTTTCACAGGCATCAGGCACTGTTCATAATGACATATTGATGAGACAGGCTTCCCATCACAACACTACATAAAACCTATACCAATACAAAATTTGAATGTTACCCACCGACTTAGAACTTCGCGTTTGGTCGAAATCTTAAAGTCCATGTGGCCACAAACGACGATCGAGCTATGCCACAAGCTGCGCCACCTCTTGTGCGGATGTGACAGCACAACCTGATCTTCACACAAACACATACATAGGAACATGCATGCATGCACGCACGCACACACGTACCTGACGATCCATTTGACCGCAGAGAGAAAAGTTGCAACTTCTGAGCAGACGACCAAACAAACGCATAAAGTCACACTGATCGTATCAGTTTTCCGGTGTGCAAGTGAAACAAACGTGCATAAGACCCTGCTGGGCTTGGGTAGATAGCTAGCGCTGATAAACCAAGTGTCGGTTGTGGATGATCGTACCATAATTTTCACTCCCCTGGAAAGCTGGACTTACCAGTATGTGGTGTGTGTGTGTGTGTGCGCGTGTGTCAGTGTGAACGGATGAGCCTTACTGGAATAGATAAACTATCCCGACACACAAATGCGTGTGCATAGGTGAGGATTTTTAGGTGAACAGGTCTAAATGATAGATACCATCAACGTTGTCGTCTTGATAACAATAAAGCAGTCCAAGTCGAAAATAGATCGCATCAAAATAACGGGACCGGTGGATGCATGTTGCGTGAGAACTTTGCCACCTTTCTCTTCCAAAGAAAATTAGTTTCATTGAACTAGGTGTCACGCGAAATAAGTCATGAGTATTATTTGCGATGCAGGACAACTTATCGTCTCATTCATTGCGTTGATCTGGTATCCCAAACATTTTCTCTCTGTTCCACTGTCACGAAACTCATCTCCCACGCACGGGCCTTCCCTGAGAGTGGGGTGACCTGAGAGGATAAAATCACTAATCCCCGACAAAATTGTCTTACAGAAAGCGAACACTCATCAGAGCCCATCGGTATTTGTAGCTCTCAAGCACCTGAAACTAAAAGCGCCCGAGCTCCACAATGTCCAAGAATGCCCCGAAAAAGGAGGAGACATCGTTGACTTGCGTCGGCTCATAAAGTCACTTCAAACGGAGGAACTATATACATTCGATTTTGTATGAAGCACGATTCTAATAGAACTCAGAAAAGTGTTAAAGTTAAACCCATGTTCGCTCCTGTCTTGAGTGACTCCATCGAGGAGATCAACTGAAAGATACCAGATTAATCGACATCAGGCAATCCTCGGCGAATCTCTCCAAACGAGGTTAGAACGTTTATCAATTCGACAGCAACCCACTGAGATAAGTGTAGAAAATAACCTACCATGTGTTCATCCAAATACAAGTTTATAATTATTTACTGGGAAAACGAATAGGTGTGACAGGCTACCCTATTTCATTTTGAACTGATCCTCTCTGCTTTCTCAAACGTGAAATGTCGGGTAGAAATGGATCTGTTTGTTGCGCTCCGATTCAGAATAGAGGTATACGGTAGGATTATATAAAATGTGGGTAAAGTCGAACCACGCAGGACCTAAGGCCGTACCTAAAACAAAAGGGAAAAGTTTGATTTATCATAATGATAGGCAGTAATATTTTTCTTGCAGAGGAAAGATAGATATTGGATGAAGTTTTTTATTCGTAAAATGTCAACAATTCCGCTCCAAGCACACCACCCAGAAGGTGAAGGGTGAAGAATACGCAGATTAAGCTGCATTTCTGGCTTGGCCAAAAACTTGACCTATCCTTCATTGGTGTTTATTTGTTTATTTGATAGATGAATATTTGTCTGGTTTATAACCAGTATGCCAATCAAGTGAGCAAATCACACCACATAAGGAAACGTTTTTACCGGAAAATTTGATTCAACTTGTGATGGATAAACTGGCGACTGAAGGTTTTAAAATTTTGGCAAATATTGATGCTGACCAGAAGAATACTGGGACAAACTGGAAGGAGATTGAGAGAAATAGGAGGAAATAGGAAGAGAAACATGTGATATTCTCGGAGGTTCCCAAAATTAGCAGGATTGCATCCACTCTTAACTCGCTTCTATGTGCCTGTTTCCCTCGGTGATAGAAAGGGGGATTCCGTAGAATACCGTATAAATGAAACAATAAATGAAAATCTGAAAAGCCTAGTACAGATTTTCCAATCACGCAACAAGTGGTCAGGTTTGGACTCTCTCTCCATTAGAGGCACGACCGCTCGTGCTGACCTGAACCAGTATAGATTTTTACTATGACTGCATCAAATTTTGCTCCTTAGGGGAGAGGGGAGGTTATTTTTTTGAACACTCCCACATACAGTGCACGAAACGCTTTTTGAGGGCGCTATTACTTTTACAATTCTCGCCAACGCGGGCACAAGTGATCATGAAATTGGGTTCTTTATGCAGATATATCCCTTTATTGAATTCAGATTTAAACGCTGATCTAATATCTTTATTTCACTCCAGATAACATTCCCAACTGATGTTAAATGCTTCTAATGTGCACCTTTATACCGCCCCAGAGAAAGTGCACACCATTTCTCTCAAATGTTTCGTGAAATTAGGCCCACATATAGCCAGTTTTTAAGGGATCCACTGTGGTATCTTGAGTTGTTTGTGAACGAAGCCCACGCAGTTGATTGAATCCAATTGCGGATTTGGGCGTTTCCTCGGAGAAACGCCGGAGACTACCGCAAGGTTGAAGGCTTTGGGGGTTTGAACAGGTAGAAGTATACAGTGACAGGAAATCTGGGATAAGTATGAGCGCAACTACCCAAACGATTCTGTGATGAAAGGGAGTATGAGGACCACTTTTCAAAGCTGTTGTACATTGAAAAAGGAACGTAAAATGGAAACAACACATTTCTCAGAAGATGAAGAGGTTACTTCTGCTTGTTGTATTCAACCAAATAACAATTCTTCTAAAGTCGAAAATGTCCCCACAAATCAATGTGACCATTCGGTATATGCACGGGGGTGCTAGAAGTTGCAAAGTTTCCCCAATATATGATGATGAGATTAGTGCCCCGGGGTAACTAAACGTTCTTTTACAGATAGAGTGAATTGGACAAAAACACATTCAGTGATGGACAAGGGAAACTAGGACGACATCAGCAGACTTATGTAATTCTGGCATAATATCCAGAAAAGTAAACTTGAATTCAGTCGTATAGCCTATGATGACTCAGAAGCTGATCAGTTCGTGAAAGAAAGCAAACAGCTGACTGGCATATCAGAACTATGAGCGACCTCCTCACTAACATTCCGGTAGATAGACGGTTGTCCATAACCTTCAACAGCAAAAGCGCCAACATGCATGGTGCTGATGTCGTTCACGAGAATGTCTGGGGTTTGCTGGCAAGGCGAGTCCGTGGTAGCCACAGAATCTGCAGTGCTATTTACAAACAGAGGTACAGTGTCTACACTAAGTGCGAAAATTGGAAGCTAAAGCTATCCAATTTTCAGCACACCTGAATGATTATGTTCAATAAAGAGTAGTGAAGATTGTTGTAATTGTTCACCGATTGGTATTTTACTCAATCAATCGGGGTGTGGGCTAGCAGCATCCAAAGGGTGTGTTAACCGGTATCTATTGAATTTAATCAAGTACAAGTTTTGATCGATAAGCTGGTCCCAGTATGGTGCTGGGACAAAGCATATACGTAGCAAATTGCATGATCCCACGCTAATAAGTTCATGAATGATTGAAGGAGGGTGAGCAAGTTCAGTGAAGGCATTTATCGCACCCTATCAAACTAGTGCAAAGGGTATCCATTTTCCACTGATCGCTTCTATTGAAGCTAGTGTGGTATAGAATTTCTCGTTTCGTTTCCGGATCGACACAGTGCATTGGAATACAACTTTCCTCACTACAAGAGATGCACATCAAAGTAATTATTCTCACTTATTCACACTTACATATTCAAAAAGATTATTTAGTCTAGATTCGAACAACAATTGAGCTTGTTTCATGGATCGTGTAAGAAGGTTCTATTGAATATCGGTTTGTTTTGACACGCTGACTTGCACACGTGTATGATTCAATAAAAAGCAAATCCATAGATTATAGTGTCCCTTGACAGATGGGGAAATAATCCAGAATTAGCCAGCAACAAGGTTATCAGTGAAGAGTGATTAAATTCAATACAATTTCCACATTTGGCCTTCTGGAAGTGAATCCAATCATTGTGACAAAGCTCACAACATGACCGGGTCAGTGTTTTCCTAGCCACGGGAAACTATTAAATTTCTAACCAAAATAGGCCTTTTTCACCCAAATTAGTGACAGTTAAAATAATGAATGACTTCCGTTTTAATCGAATTTGAACTTGTAGAGTTTCGACTACACGAATGGTACAAAAAAACTCTAAAGCCAGACTACGCTGTTGGTGGGATCAGATCATACAACAAACCGCTAATGACACTTTTGGGGAAACCCATCAGGTCATCACTTCCCATCGACCACATGATTAAAACAAGTACCAAAAGAGTTTTTCTGCGTCTGTTCAAGTGAGATGATATAAGGAATGTGTGCTAGAGGAAAATGAGTTTATGATCTTTCCACGGTCTCTCAATGGATAATCAGACTACTATGAAGAATCCACATATCGTGACGACGGTTATTAGCAACATCGGATAAAAGGTACTGAGTATGCAGTTTTTGAGACGACTTATATCGCTGTTGTCCGGCTATGAAAAGAATAAAAACTAATGAAATGTGCATATAAGCGTGTTCTATTTAAGACTGTAACCGGTTGTCAGCTGATCATTGGATCTCTGATAATTTCGCCGGAACAAAATATCCATTATGGCTTTAGTATTATACATTGAATGAATGAATAAATGTGTTCCCTAACAGTAAGATCCATGTTACCTTTTCTCGTTTTCTCGAGTTAAATTTACTTTTCTCATTACTTCCTTTAAAGACATCATCATCAGCAGCAGCATCATCATCACCATCATCATGATCGTTACTTTCCATTCTTCCATTTATGCACGCAAAATGAGTTTACTCTATAAGCTTCTGACGTTTTAAATGAACAGCTTCATATCATCTTTTTAACCAGATTCATATTTGGATAATCTAATGTAAAATCCTGGCTGGAGTCACATAGGATTTTGACATCCTTTCAAAATGGACCCACAAACGAGAACACAGCGATCTGTTTATCAATCGTACAGTTTGCACAATTCTAATTGTTACAAGTGTAATACTCTGTTTCCTGACTCTGTTCTATAGTGTTGAACAGTTGAACATGATGAAGGCTAAAACATCCCAGCCAATCATGAGCAACCTGATGGAATACGGTTAATCATGACAATTACTAAGAATGAAAATAACAACACAGTGGTACCAGTCATATCATCTAATTCGTTTACTTTATTCATATTATGACATTCATTTTCTCGTATTCGTATTATAAGCGTGGATTTCGCTGGTTGCCGAAACGCAAACTGCGGATCTGACAGAGATTCCCTGATTAGATTAATGTTCCGTTTGCCAGTAGAGGCCGGATGGTTATCATTGTATGAATATTTTATTCCATTGGAGATAGCAGAATAGCGTTTAATAGTAATTTTTAAAAGTAGCACATTAAAAGTAACAATTACTATGTAGTTTTATTTGTATTCGTATTGAGGTAACGTGGTATAGGAACCTCCTGTTTGCACATTATGAAAATATATGGTCCATTTTTGGTATCACTATGAAAGCCGTATTTAATCACTCACTGAACACGATAGACAGTGAATTTATCCATTATTTCTTGAAACAATAAGCTACGAATTCAGTTGGAATATAATCGGGGGCATAGAGTAATGAGTGGCCAAACTTTGATGAGTAAAAGTTTCTTTTGTTAACCATATGCACTAATAATGGATTAATCTGATATACCACTTAAAGGGGCCTCTTGTTGCTCGGGGTTTCTAATGCGTATGGGTGCACGTGTACGCGTGTGGTCCGCAGTGTAATTCCCTTCGTCATTTTCGATAAAAAACAAATGCCAATTTTCACTGAGAATGTTCACATGTGCCTTTATCTGCCCCCCCACCCCACCCCTCCAAAGTTTCTGTCCTGGTTTCTACCACACACGATAAAACATCAGATACCAGCCTCAAATATGTGCGTTACTGTAGAGTCCCTAAGGCCCCACACTCACACACAGAAACAAACGCAAACACACACGCAAACACACACACGACATGAGAGGCACTCACATCCACAATTTTATGACAATTGTATGTCACATCGTGCCCCGGCTGCACAAACGGGTGTATATTAATAAGTCTCATGTGACTATTTTTTTCTGCAATAAGCCCTAATGGAATTGCTATAGCTGAATGAAACGGAATTCACTATCAGGACATGTACAACAAGACCACCTTATAAAGAAAGAGAACAGACAAAGATAAAAGTGTCCAATTTTTCCTTCTCATTAGTATTGTTAATGACCTAGAGAGGCCCTTTGTCGCAGATGAATGAACAATCTAATAACGAACGGTAAAACTGGAGCAGCTCACTTGTTTGCCGAAGCGCCGTTAAACGGGGGAAAAAGACCAAAGAAAAAGGACCACAACCGTGGATAAGGTTGCGCTGTTCTGTCTTCTGTTTCTCATGAATGGAAACGCTCTCACTCACTTGCTCGGTTACTGTTGTTGTTGTTATCGTTGTTGTTGTTATTATTATTATTCTTGTTCAGTTTTGGGACAACGAAGTGGGCAACTTTTCTCCTGGATCCGCACCAATTACCGAAATGGCAGAATCTTGTTCTTTGAGAGCAGAAAAAGATCACCGCACAATTCACTAATCCTTATTGAGGCGATCCATAATCCGAGAGCAGCAGATACAGTCAAGTTGCACGTATGCACTTGGTTTTCACCGTATCACAGCTCATCTATACTTCCAAGTTGTCTGAAACGTTTGTACTCATTTTGCTACATAAGTGAATAGATTTACAAAGGTGTTTCATATTACTGACCTAATCATGTAAGGTGAAACCCTCGAGCACGCTAATGAAAACTGGGGACAGTAGTTAGATCCAAGTTTGAAGTTAAAGAAAACCCAATTGGAAATGAGGAATTTCTCGGGAGGCAGAAACAAATGACTTTTGTAGGAGATTGAAAAGGCCTCCGTACTGGTTGGTTGGGATAAGTGGATCGTGTGTATATTGTTGCCGTCACAACGCAGCGCCATTTGAACTTGTGATTGGTTTATTACACCTGGCGTGTGACCATCGGGTTCTCCCTGAGTGTCATATTTCTGATTCTTAAGTGACATTGTCAGCACTTCGGAATCAACGGGTCTTCAAGGAACAGTGATCTATCGGAATACATCTAAATAAACTAAGGTTAATTAGTGTCACATTTTTTATGGTGGGTTTCCACGAAGCAGAATACGTGTTGAATTCAGAACTATTGACAAATGAGAGGTCCATTATCAGGCGGGGAAAGATCATACGCTGCTTGGACACGAACGAATATTACAACACAAATTGGTCAAGCTATCTGAGTGTGATTTGAGCAGAAAATCCTTCAGACTTTACAACTGCGCGCCGAATCCCCAGTTCATCCGATCAACGATACATTCGTCGGCACTAAATTTGGGAACATGCGTCACCGAATAAACGAACCAGGTCCTGGTGACTTGTGAAACACAATTAGCTTAGTTTTCAACTTTGACGAATGCAAACAAAGAACACTCCTCCATCCTGGCAATCAATTCACATTTTGGATTGTCCAAAGAAACATGCAAAATATTCTTCCCCTTGTTGTCTAGTTTTTAACTTTTTTAAAGTTCCCCTCACATTATCTAGAAAAAGTTTTATGCATCCGTGATCCCACTAGTTTGTTCACAATATGCCCCATTAGGGAACCGAAACGTTCTCCGCGCATGCTTGATGTGATTTCGTTAGAAGACAATTAACGGCTGAACGATTGCAAAGTAGTGAATGTCACACATGATGTGTTTGCATAAATATTGGCGTACTCACCGTTACGAATCGCATGCCATCTTGTAAACCTGGCAACATGTTCTGCAACGATACTGGGCGGGAGTAATCTTAAGGAAATCCTAGCACTTAACGACAATTCTTAATCTTGCAACTACTCAAATCACCGGTCCTCTTGGACAACCAACCAAATCACGTGCGCTGATGAAAAAAAAGTTAAATTTTGTTTTCCTCGTGCCCGTTCTACTCCTTGCCTTTCAATCACTTGTTCTCCCTCCCCCCCTCAATGAACTATGGAGGAAATTTTGCCTCACGAGGTAAGTTTTATTTGTTTTGATTAAGAGTTGCTTAGAATGCCCCATTGCAGTACAGAAACATAGGAGAATGATTCTGCAATAAGAGTGTACACAGAATACAGATAGAAACCGATGATTGATAGTAAAACTTTTGAAAGAGACTGAAGGGTCCAGCAATCATTGACATTATGTGGTCAACACGTTTGCTGGCGTTAGACTGACCTCATAACCTGTCAATTACTACAACAATATAGTGAGAATATTGGTCGTCAATCAGTACTGTTAAAAACTTTAGCTCCCAAGCTGAATGTTTCTCGATCGGTTTCCAGTAGACAAATACAACGTGCGTATTGCGTGTGAAATTAAAAAAATAAAATTTTATCTGTTATTGTTTTGTTCATCGGTGTCCGTATAAAATGTGTTCAATGTTAGTTGGGGAAATTAACCACCAGGAAGGGAGAGCTCATATTTACCTGGAATTACGCTTCAAACCTAATTCGTCAAATGGTAGACAGAATAACCAATTTTTACACCTTAGCGCAAGTATTTTCCGTCTCATTTTTTTGAGAACATTATCGAACTTCTTCACTGAGCGAATCATTCCCCCTAACAAAAAATGAATATTGAACTGAAACAAAGCACAGACAAACACGGATAGCTTGCTCGTTTAAATCAAATTGTCAAGGTCACTGACCAACGATTTAATCATATTCACCTATGCAGAAAAACACTATGCAGTGTGATAGTTAGAAATCTTGTGTGGCTGATAGATTAAAGCGTCTGCGATTAATAGGAATAGTCTATTCGATTCGGGGTTGAATCACCATGATACTTTCGATCTAGATGTATGGGATTTTGTCAATTTGCTCTTAAAATCCCGGTTTTTTAAGAGATTTCACCTGGTGACTCCGCTTTATCGGCATTGAGAAATTGGAGGGGATTCGATCACTAGGGTCTTAGTATTCTTCACACAACCTAAGAACAACCTAATAATGTACCGTTATTGTGTGAAACTTGTTGACAACGATCGTAATCATTTTCACAAAAATTCCTTTATGCATTTCAATCAAGCAACTTCATCGATAAGGTTGAGGTTTGTCGGAAAATAAATCGTAAAACTGAGATTATCATAATTCAGATTGGATTTCAGAAGGTTGTACGAGGAAATGAAAAGTAGAAGACGATTCACAATTCATTTATATTTTTAAATGAAATGTAATTCAGTTGCATTTAACCTGACTCCATCCGAATTATTGAGATCAACAGACGACATGATTCGGAGAGACGCGTTACCAGTTTCGATCGACGGGTTATAGTGGATTTTACGATGAGCTTTGAATGCAATCCTCACCCGGTTGCACCAAGTCAATCAATGCTCATTTCGACCTTGAACGAAATCCACTGGGCAACATTTCCGTTTCTGATTACGACTAATCCAAGGTGTGTAGTATGTTGGTGTGCCTAATGGGACTCAAACCGAAACATTCGGGCTGGGATCCTTAAACTCCTGAGGTCGATTGCCAATATATTGAGCGCCTAAATAAATCAACTGATCTACTATGTTCTTGATTCTGTCCATGTAATCTGAGTCCTGATCACTTTTAGATTTTTCTATCTGGCTATTCACTGAAGTGGCTAATGCCTTCCTCTGAACGGTACCTTTTTCCGAAACATATTCATTTACAATTTCACAAGTTCACTCATAACACTAACCGATTAAGTTGAACATTTGGCCTGATTTACACTGATCACTGATATTAGCCTTGACAGTGCACACTCTAGACAGCAGTTTTTGGCAACAGATCACCGACACAATAAATGTTGTGAACCAAGTTCACAGGAAAAGAGAAAGGTCAATATCATGCCTGATAAAATCTTGGGACCAAAGGAAATCCTTCCATAGAAAAACGCTATTTTGTTTCATACGGTTGTCCTATTTCCTTCGCAGTACATTAGTTCCAATTTACGGTAGCCCTAGTGGTAAGGGAGTTTTAACCACGTTTGAAGAGCTTTTGCCGAAAAATGATTCGATTCTTGCTTAGTTTAGACCCCTGCCATGTCTCTCTAACTCATCTGGCGTCTTTGCTTTGGTACAAGTGGGGGCAAAATTTAGAAAATCTCGGTCCGTTTCATGTTTGACTTCACGAAAATGAGCGCCAGGGCATTCATTCCCCCGAGGTGCCGATAAACAGTGGGCAGGCATCACGAACAAATGGTCGGTTTGCAACAACCTCACTCAATTTTTTACCGGACGTCTGCCTGTGTGCCTACTTGTTGTACAAGCTGAAACAAACGTTTGTCATGCCAAACGACGTCTTGTTCTTTTACAGTATGTTATTATTGCTAACTCAGGCAGTACTGATGAACAGTGGTATGTGTGTAAAATGATTTGCTTCCGGTGTGTGAGGGAACGGACGGGACCATACCGGGGTACCTGCGCACATACGCGAACATAAAACAACAACAACAACAACAGCAACAGAAGCAACAACAATAACAACACTGTTTCATGGGGTTCATTTCTAAAGCTGTATATCATGTTGACGGAAATTCATTTTCTCTTCCTTCGCTCATTCGCTCGCAAGTCATGTGTGCCCCGAGGATGAGCGATAGAGTGATACGCTGAATTCCTGGGGATCCCTCCTCCATCATTGAGGTTGAGGATGTGAATGCGATGCAGCAGATGATTGTTTCCAGTGATCTATTCGAATACTGAATCAACCCTCATACGAGTCGGGAGCATCCTCTCGATCTGGCACACGCACATACATGGAAAACAAAAATACATACACCGCTCCCGCGAAACGGTATTTCAAATTATATCGTTTGATGCTCCCACTTTACGGACGTCATACACTTCCCTGTATGGGTATGTCTCTTTCTCCATCGTGCAGTGAGAAACACGGCCCCAGTTGTTTGACACAGATCCGATCATCACTGGATAGTCAGCAAGACGCAGTGAATTATTGTAGCGAAAGGGAGTCGAAAAACGACTGATTTAGAGCTTCCCTGGTACTGACATGTCAGAAAAGTAATGAACATATAGATACACATGAGTTGGTTGAAAGCATGTAGAAGAAGTTTTTTAGTAAAGAGGGGTACATCTATTTTCAATTTCCAATCAGATATTTGTTTAGAAATGGTGAATTGAATCCTCTGTTTCCGCTTTAAACACTTGAATATAATCACCTTGATTTAACTCTAATCCTTATCATTGATGTTGCTTTCCACTTTGATCTGCGGTTGTGCGTGGTATCTACACTACCAACTAACTGACAACGTGTGCGAAAAATACAATTTTAAAACCAATGACTTCAGGCTCGGCTTCATGTAGAGAATCAACTATGTGATCCAGTATAACGGGGCTGATAACAATGATAACATTTTACTATTAATTATCAAATACAAAGCTATAAAGTCAGATTTCATGAACTGTGAAGCGGTCGAGCATAAATATCTGACAGTTTATATATATATATATACAGATGGATACGTTAAGTGGTAACAATGGTTTAATTTGAATATACGGCAATCTTTCACTACATAGTGAGTTCTACACGGAGCTAGGTTGTCCGGGAGCAGCACGGTCCCAGAACCACGAAATTTGTCGAAAGTACGGGGAAGCCAAATTTGGGACGCCATCACACACTGACACATTGATTACAGATAGAGCTCGTTCGACAACATCGTTTGTACGATCATTTGGTTCTTGTTTGAAAGCAAGGATCAGGATAAGCAGTGGAAATATTCTTCTCTTGATAAGATCTCCTTTGACATCGTTCAGCATTATAAAAATCATATTTATTTGTCATGTAAAATATTCCATATGAAACTTCGAGACGCAAACAGAAAATACAAGTATCGTTTAGAAACTGTTGCAGATATCCGTGGAGTGATTTTTGTGTCCCAAATTGTTCATAATTCATGCAAAATTGGAAAATATGTAGTCAGGTACCTGAGTTCCCTTTGTGTCACTGTTACGGTACAGAATCATTCTAGAAAAAGCGATATTTTAAACAATAATTTTTACCTTATAATCCACTTAAACGGAGCAAGGCATAAAGTCAGCTGAAATGATTGAGGTTCAATGTAATGCTGTTTTGGCTCCATTCGGTTTCTTTAGCATTAAGAATCCATCGACCGAATGGACGATCAAACTGGGACCTCACAGGTGGCATGCGAGCGTACTTGATCAACCGGGCAATCGACCGATACGCGACGTAGTACAACGCTTCTTTGCACACACACTTGATGTAGGCACCTAATCTCGCTCATTTCAGAACTAGATTCCAGGGCTTATGACTCCGTGGGAACTATTATGAATCTGTGACTAGTGAGAGCCATCCTAATGACACCGTTACACAATTTAACTCATTGTTTATTTGTCCTTGAGTTGACAATCTGTGGTCTGTGAATTGTGGTAAACTTCCTCGATTGCTTTTTTTGTGATAGATACATTGATATCCTTCATCCACGTTCGTTGCACCAATACGTTTGGGTCCCAATCATTTTAATTTTTTCTTTTATCAAAATTGTATGGATCTCAAGTCAAATCAGTGGGACAGTTCTCAACCAATTCATTTTCTTTCTCCCAGTACTCACGTCTGCGATTGAGACAGTATAATAACAGCCTATAATAAATGTGGTGCTGAATTCCCTAATCAAACTTATCTTCAACTTCGTCTTGCAGAAGCGGTATTTTGAAGGAGGAGTGACAAATCAACGTTGAATGAATTAGGCTGATTCGGAATAAAAACTGATAAACTGTACAGTCATTGAAAATAAGTTTATTCAAAATGGTGCCGTCGTTATCTTTGGTTACAGCGTCGGTAAAATCCAATATATTGTATCCTCCGTTTACTAAGTTTCCTAGAGCAAGTGTAGTCCCACAAACATTTGTGTACTGTTCTACATTCCTAACTCAGATGAAATCGCATAACGCTGCATGCATATACAATTACCACAATCTGAGTGAAGCTACCATGCTAACGGAATAATTTCAAAGTAGTCCGAGGTGATCCAATGTGATCTGCCTCCCGGATGAAATAATCATCAGGAAAGGAAACAGTGGTTGATCCAGACGTTTGATATTCATTCTACGAGCCGACACTGAAACCTTCAGAACAACTAAATAAATGAAACGAAGGAATGCATTCTCGTAATGACTATTTCAAATAATAAGTCACTCGCCTTCCATATAATTGTATATTCGTTTATATGCGCATTACTAATAAAGTTTTTTCGGTGATCTACCAACTCATCCGTCGAGGACAACACGTTTTGGAACCAAACTTTTGGCAAACATATTACGTAGCTACTGTATTTTACAAAGCAATCAAACATTACAAATAACTTTATAGGCGGGAGTTTTGAGCTAGTTAAGTGTACTTAAGGATGTGCAACAATCGGAAAGTTCAATGGCGGTGGCCACAAAGAAGATATTCAAAAATACAAACGCTAGACAAAGATGGCGGTGACTTTCATAACTACAGCACTCATCCCCTTACTAGTAAGTATTATAGACACACTATAAACAGTTCGTTTTATCAAATCAAAATTTTATATACTTACCACGGATTTTGATCGATTTTGACCCTGTGTCAAGACACTTATCAACGACATATATTAACCTTGGATACCGTTATTGTCTTTCGGAGAGTTTCACTCTAACCCTTTCTGCTTCTCATGCAATGTATTACTCGCTTTTTCCGGTTTTCTTTTCTTTGAGATTGCAATTTTCGGAGTATTGAGTAGAATGCAAACCATGCATGATGCTTACTCGTGGGTCTCTGTTCAACGTTCTGAATATTACGCAGATTATCCTACTCAACCTTGTCTTGCATCACTTAAGGACTGAATCGACTTGTCTATATGCATTCCTTATTTGAGTAGGTTACTGGAAGTTTGGATAGATGCAAACCTGTCCACAGTCCTGGTAACCTCACTTGGTACTCAGTTATTCAGTTTTCATAGACCATACTCCAACAGACCACTTCAGGTTAAAGGAAAATTATTGAAGCAGTTGGAGAAAGCAAAAAGAGCTTGCTGGGACAGTTTACCGAAATATATGTATGAACTTGTCTTCTTTTCCATAGTGTACGCTAAATTATCGTTCAACTGGATTATGGATAGTGCGATAGCAACCGAGTAAAACCGGCACGACAACAACACACAAATAGTCTACTCATAGTGCAGGCGAGACCCACTCTAAAAACTCTTGAATTAACCGCATTTACTGTTACAGTCTTTCAAATTTCCTATGGCAGATATAACAGGGCATTTGGGGAGAGGATTACAGTAAAATAGTATTATTTTTATCAACTGTTCGCGTGAATAATACCCAAATAAAAACATATTGCACATACAATACAATTTTCCGGCTTTCATGAATGTTACCAAACAGAAAAATCAACTGATAGAAGTGCTCAAGTGCATCGTTTAACCACGCTGTTGAAATTGTAAGCATCTTATCATCATGTATTCTTGATTGACAATCAGGTGACGTACGTTTTTCCCACATTGTATCGGTATGACTCCAGCAAGCATATTAGAGATGAAACTCTATCATGAACGACCTCCCCAAGACCATTTATGTAACTGCGTTCAGATCCCACAGTTTTCGCATTTCAATCATATTGAATGCTTGCAGATTATCTAAAGGAAACAAAGAACGATCACTATTTGTTTACAACGCAATTGTCATGGTCAGTGCATAGGATTACTTAAACTAAATAAGGGGCGAAAATTTCTTCCCAGTAGCATACAAATGATCAGGCAAACTTTCAATTTATTCCTTTGTCTAAGATGACTATATCACAATCAATCAATTCTTTAATTTGTATTCATCTCTCAGAAAACAGCCGAGAGCCTCGAGAACATAACTGGAATGAAGCGTGTTCATCTGCACAACTCGCGGTGGATTCCGAACCGGGTTTGAAACCAGAACAAGATGCAGTCGACAGTCTGATCAATTCACAATTACCTGAAACTAAGTCAAATGACCATGACCTCTCAACCTATCCGCGTTCGGTAGACACCATTCAAGAGGGCAGTAATTTTGTCCCGGTCAGTTTGTCTAAAGAGCAGTATCATTTGCTTACGAGAACGGTGGACACGAGGAGAAGAAATCTGCCTTGTGAATTCCAAAGTCACGAAACACCGCTGAATATGGACCCCCCGGTAAGTAACCCGAGGGATTTCTATCATGTTAGATGACTGTTCGGTTGAGACACTGGACGAAAGTTTATATTTTTGTAAAATCATCCACCTAACGTTATTTTCTGATCTTCGTACAAATTGTACGGTAATCGTTCAAGGTGAAAATTCAAATTTAAAACATTAGTTTCATGCTTTTTAAAAATTTGTATAAACTCTGAAAGAAGCTAAATACACAATGGAGGTCTGATTGGTTAACAAAGGCTTTTCGAATGCAAGGGCATTTTATAGTGGAACCCGAAATTGATGGTATCTTCCGGTTTCATGATATGCGACTAAGAAGAGAAGAAGATGCGATCCGTATTCCACAAACCAATATAGATAGATCAGCATCTAGATTTATAACCCCTACTACATGGCTCTTGTTTTTACTCTGCGCAAACGATCATGGGAAACTTTGAACAGTATTCACCAAGCAATTTCAGTCTACTCTTCATAAAAAACAATTATACATTCGTTATTGATTGATTGATTGATTGGTTAGAACTGACCATCCTTCAGAGTTCACCTTCAAGCAGATTCCTCAGCTCTTCCAGTCAACCATACACTCGGAAAAAATAGACCCAAGTTTCGCTTTTATAAGAGCTCATCAGTAGTGCGTATCCCCCGTCCCGTCCCACAACACTACTTACAAGTATTTGTGAGGTAAAGGCAAATTATCCTTTAGGTGTTTGTTAACGTAGGTCTTCTTCACTGTTTCACGCAAATTGAATAAAGATGGCACACCTCTCAAACGGGGAATTAACCTAAGGACCCACAGGACTGTCTGTGAGATTTACGAACACGTTCCTTAGAAACGACCACTGTGATATATCAAAGTGTTGAACCGCATCATCCCACGTCATGTATTAGTCTGCAATACACGAAGCCATTCAGGAAAAATAAGAACACTTTCACTGCATGTATGACAGCAGTCCTTTTGATTGATCTTGCCAGTAAACATTGAGTAGAAATCACCATATTTTAACCATACGTAATTATGTTTACATTTTAAATCGACACAATTTGTTTATATCTACTTGTTAAACTAGGTAAGGTAGTTACAAAGGTTTTAGCACAAGGAGAGTATCAAAGCTTGTGAAATCGCGGTTTGGTTTCACACAGTTTGGTGAACAAATTGCACAATCAGTAACGTATTCAATGGAAATTTCAAATGGTTCTGATAACTTGATGCCAGTAAAGGCTTCCTTTATCCAACGGGAACTAAATCTGTCAACCTGAATGCAACTTTTTAATCTGTCCAGGGCATTGAACAATTTGGTCCCTCTGAAAGGAATCGGCTAGCGAAGGAAGTGTCTTTCCGTGGTGGTGATGAGCTGCATCGTAGTTTATTTCATTTCAATCCTGAACATTCCATTTTCCCTAGACAGTCTTTCTATGGCCATATACCCTTTCCTGAAAGTTTATGGAATATGTCCATAATTAACAAACAAAAAAGCGAAGTGAAAACATTGATTCACTATATTACAACGATCGCATGTAAAGAAGCAATGCAAATAGACTGCGAAGCAGTGACTAGTCTTTCAAGTGCAATCCGCGACGGGTTGATTTCGACGAAATTACCACCCCTACTATTATCTCGTCCTATTTCCCTCTTTTCCTCATTGTCTTAGTAAAAAGTGACCAACTTATTTCAGCTGCTATCGTCTGTGCAAATGACTTTGCAAGCACCAGGTTACTATCCTATCCTGCCTCTTTTACACCCAGAGTAGGACGATGTGTTGCATGTGGCGATCTTTTCGCCACCATCTTCTCGTTTCGTTGTCTATCTATCTATCGTTTGGGTTGTACGCGAATCCATTCACATATGTCTCCGTTGAATTTTCAACTTCAAGTGGTTGCAACACAAATTGGAGTGTTTACTTTCAAACCACTCGAAATCAAGCCAAACGTTCTGTCCAACAATGCGTCAGTCGATCGATTGATAACGCCACCCGCCGCTTCCACCCTCTCTCCCTATCTCTCTCCATGTGTTCCTATGCTCGCCTGCCTCCTTGCTAAACTTTTGACCCCCACCTCTCAATACACTTCACACGTCCTCATCCATTTCGCTCCGCCCTATCCAGTTCTAAGTGATTTGATCATCGGGATGCAGAATTCGCATCATTAGTGTCCAACATTTTACGAAACCTCACCCTCCAGACTAGGGGTCTGCACTCCAGCCATTAAAATGGGACACGATATAGATCAAATCTGAATAGGCCCGGATTTTTCACCGACGTCGAGCCATTCGGACTGGAAGTGTGCCGGAACGATTTATCAGGTCCGCAAAACGTATTTGGGGATTTTCTGTCGCTTAACAGCCAAGAGCATGCCTTTTAGGTAAATTTTCCAAAAGGACGCGGACATGGACAGATAGAAATAAAACCTACTATGCATCATTGTGCAAACATGGAACAAGTTATTTCCCGTCTATTGAACATTATCTGCAGTATTGATTCATCTCTCGATAACTGATGCAACTAAAGACTAACCACAAAATATATTTCATCGTTTCAAGTGTTCTAGCAGATGAGTCGCGAAAATGCAAAATCTGAATCGCCTTCATTTAGTTGATAGAGCCAAACGATTTCCAAGATAGCGTACAAGTTGCCCTGCCCTGTCAAGAACTCCTCTAAGACACACAATGTCTTTCAATCGTTAAAAAGAACAGTAGGTAGTTGTCGACATCAACTGCTACGCCTTGGTCGTTTATTTGGATTTCTGACTGTCAAGATCAGTTTCTTGATTCGAACTATTCAAATGGTGGCCAAGTGGTTTAAAATTTCCCAATGGTCGTGTATTCGAATCCCCGCAATTCCAGAAACAGTTGTGGATTGGCCAAATCTTCATTGTTCGAAATAATTGTACAATTGCATACACAATTAATAAAAAGAAATAAATATGTTATTATTCTTATCTTCATGGCCAATCATTTAAAACAGGAGGAGTAATACATTGAACTCAGACGGTTTCACCGTCAAATCCTGCATAGTGCTAGAATGTTCTCAAGTGTCACTCGTCACTGATTGCCGAATGTGGCAAATCACTCATGAATGTATTTTTTATAATCAATTCATACGAGAACATATTCAAGAAAACAGATAATGAGACTGTTCGAAAATTGCAAACATTCTAAGGAGCTTGTGACACGAGTCAATAACTCGATATAAGTGGGTCATCTGGAAGGTAGGAAAAAGGGTTGAAACTCATGATCCAACGTTACAAGTAAATGGGATCATCGGTGGCCTAGATTAACTGCTGATGGCTTGCTACACAGCCGTTTATTGATCATTGGTTGATCATGAGACCAAGGTAAACCCGACTTTAGTGGTCATCAAGATGCCATCATCCATTGCCATATTCTTCAGCATTTAAAATCCTAAGTGTATTTGGTCACAATGAATTCACTTGTAAACGATTTTCTTATATATATATATCCTCCTTACTTTGTTTCCGGTGAGTTAACAAAAACTTGATGTAAGTTCACTGATGTAATCGTCTGTAACAGAACTGAAAGTTCCTCACTAATCAAATTATGATTTTCTACCAAAAAACAACTTTTATGTGCCTCCTCATTAACTTGCGATAGGCTCGGTTGAAACCCTTTTGTTCCATCGGGGTTCTAATGCTCTAATAAGCTATTTAACCGTAACAAGTCCGAACGGTGTCACACGCACCAGAGTCCAGACGAGGTTCCTCGAAAACATAAACGTCAAAATATCCGTCGGGTATTCAGACATCACAAGCGAAAACATCTGCCGACCAACTGGAGACATGTGGTGCTGCTTTTCATTGTCAACAGTTCAACTTGGCAAGGCTGGGTGTGAGTAATTGCATCCACCTTTTCATGGGAATTCATACGTCTTCCGTCCCACTTTGTTCAACCCCCAACCCCACCCCCCACCCCCTAATCAACGCCAAGCTCCTGCACGAACTCAGTTCGGTCAGGGTGAGAGAGGGAGCAACTGTTGTGCATTTGATGCACACTGGATGACCCTATTCCGTGTAATGCCTTTGGAGTGACAGTTGTCATTGTGACAGGTATATCACACACACAAACACACTGGTGGTAATGTCTCACTTCGTGAACTATCTGATCAGAGCCGGACGTACTGGGGAGGTTTTGCACCAAATGTCAGAATGGGTTAAGGCTCAAGCTGACATGCGCAAAACACGATAGGCGCGGGACGTAGTCACTACGCTGTCCAGTGATCGGACATAGATGATAAGCACCAGCAAACCCGCATTTTGGTTTGACGGGCTATGAAACTGGGCACGCCGTAAAGACCACAGTTTCACAGGAACTTGGAAATAGTGACGACTGAGGATGAAAATAAATGTAACAACAGAGACCTAGGATAGAACAGCGACAACTGCCCATAATTCTCATTCTCAATGACCACAGTTCTAATGGATTGGTCAAGATTGAAGAGTATATTGGAGAAATTTGTTAACAACGATACTCTTCACCAAGAAGCCGGAAAACAGTATATAGACATTTCGGTCTACTTCAAAATCAAACGCATAGATCCTTTGAGGACTTTACGGAGAGAAGGCCGACAACTGAGTTAAACAGCAATTGGTCTACTTGATCTAAACACCTCGTTGCATTAATAAAGACAGTGTTACCGACAGAAAGCTCTCTATTTTATTCCGATTTTTTCATTACACTCCTCAGTGTGATGGACAGTAGACGGGGTGGAACCATAGTCACAAAAACCTGCTGTTCAGCGATGGAAACCTAGACCCCGGTACTTAGATTGGAGAACCACCTAAGGTCCCTCTAGGTTAGATGTGGCATTGAACCGGACGACAGCAAAGCTGCCTACCGACAAAGTTGGATGGCGGCAGCGGGGCTTGAACTTCGGACCATAGATTTCAACCCATGTCGGTGTCAGCGACTTAACCACAGCACGGCCAGAACGGCAAACGGAATGGATTGAATGAGAAATCCAACTGCGCAGTATCCACGGGAAACGTTATCAACAGTTCTGAGTGGCTATCTCACTCTTCAGAATAGGTTATCTATCAGTGCAATGTTGATTTTATATTTTTCAGTTGAATGTGCAAAATTTTGATCCGTAGCTTACGTCATTTGACAACGGAAAAGAATCAACAATATGATTGCATCCATAGAGCAAACTTAGCGCAAGTAGCTTATCAATAACCATTTAAATTAAGAGTATTGGAGGATTTGATTCCATTGTCTAGGGGATTTCGTAGTGCTCGGAGCAAATAACGGGTTGTTCTCTATTTTGTAAAGGCAGAATGAAAAATGGTCTGATCGACCACCAGTTGATCGAGTGGATAGTGTACTTGAGCTCTACTCTAGAGGTCCCGGATTCGATCGTCAGTTGGGCTGATGAAACCCGATCAAGTTAAAATAAACGTCCAGTGCTTCCCTGCATTTCAATTCACACTTTTCTCCATCTACACTCGACGAAGTTCAATATAAATCACTGTGCTGTCAAATATCACGTCATAAAACGCAGTCAGGATGTTTCCACTCCAGATGCCTAGTCACTGGTTTGAGATATATATGGCTTTGAAGACAAATCCCTAAACTTCCTTCGCGATCCGAACTCAAGGCACTTATCTCTATCTAATCTTGGCCTGAATTTCCATTAGTGTAAAATGAAGTTATTCTCGATACTGAATGTATTTCAATTTTTTTCACTCATGTTCATTCTCTTTGAGGCAAATTAAATTTTCAAGTATTTCTGTTTTCCAGCATGAGTTGTGCTACTAGTATTTGGTGAAATCCTGAATCCTCCTGTAACAGGGAAGAGTGATCAATTAAAGGCTATCCTGTGAGGTCTGTGTTATTGAAAAATATATCTATATTTTAGTATGTTTCAGTTTTCATACCAAATATGGGTTTCGTCCTGATTCCCCGTGTTACTGTTTGCGGTCGAGGAGAAGGGTTCGGCCTTGCCATTCTGTGTGCTTGCGCTGACTATTTCTGTGCTAAACATAAGGCTCATATTTATTGATAACCTTGGCATTGCATACAGCCAAGATGCAAAACTTCGTAGATCGTGATGCTCTGATCGAAAAATAGTGCGGAACTTTGGTCAGATTCACAATGGAGTTCAGGCGACTGAGTTCGGAAACCACTTCACTTGCGATTGAATTATCACTTCTGTTTCGCAGCCATACGCAATACGCATGGCAGATACATTTGGTGTGGTGCCTAAACAAAAAGCCAACATACTTTGTCACAGATACAAACAAATGAGTGAATAAAAAGAACATTTCAAAGAGGGAGACATTTTGTTTGTCAATTGTAACCGCACTTCGCTTCTCGATATGATTTGAACATAAAGCTTGGCTGCACATAGAGTTTTGTGTTGATTTCTCGCGACAGTCTGGTTGTGAAGGTTTACAACCGACTCATAACTCCGGAGGCTAGTGCTGAGATGAGCGAGGTCCGTGGCCTTCAGCAAGCTCGCACAGATGGATTGTGCTATATCGTGTAAATGGAGAATGAAACTCGGTCTCATCAGCTGCCCGGTGGCCAAGTGGCTAGCATGCTTTCTCTCTACCTGTAAGGTTCCGAGTTCGATCCTAAGTTGGGTCGATCGATTTGCACTACTGATGAGACCCAACAAGGTCAAAACAGCTGTCCGGTGCCGCCTAGCTTATCAATTCACGCTTCAGTTGCTATATACACGACGAATTCACCTCTGAGATTGAACCAAAACCTCCATTAATCAATTGACATTCAGAACGGTGTTTAGGAAATCTGAACACCAGCCCGACATGTTACGAAGCGAACTGAGATGTGATAGAATATGTGATAGAATAGTCAAAATTATTCCGCTGGATGGAGTAGCATTATGTTCGTACTCTGTTTTATGTATGCATTCATCTTGTTAAATTCATCCAATTTAAAACGTAACAAGCAGACATAAATCCACTTACATTTTCCCAGGATTTCTCTAATATTCTCTCTCTCGTACAATTGCAAACAAAGTGCCTGGTAAACTCAAAAACAACTCTTCAGAACTGATCAAGGAATTGTAACTGTTATTCCCGGATTTGGACAACACAAACACATTGGATTAGTTCAAATTCCATGATTTCCCATCCGAGGAAGCGGATTCATGCTAATGCACACACACACACTTTCACCGTGTTCAATGGGGCTTGGAAAAAGCATGAGCTGATTGACTACAGGGCTCATTGACCGAAACCGCATGGACATCGGCAATCGGACAAGCGCGGAATGCGCAAGCTTGGACCGGAGCACGAAGTTCCGACTTCCCTTAATTCATGAGAAAAAATAAATGGAAGCAATACGGCAGAGTCCAATAAATTCAACCATGATGATGATGGTGCAGAGGAAGCGATTTGTTTTCCTCTCTATATGTGTGTGCTTCTGTATCTGTATGTGTACCAGCATCCGGCGAAGTCTGATTTCCGCAGGAGTTTTTATTACGCAGATTGGGTTAACCTTAAAAAATGCTCATAGATGGCTGGACTGGTGCATTAGGCAAAACATCTTGACCGCGAGCTCTCTCTTAGATGAAATTGAACGGTATTTCAGAAAAATATCACAATTATAAATTTGGAGACAATACTGTTTTCCTCCTTCTTCCTTTCATTCTTTGTCTATGTGGCTGATTCAACAAAATCTGCATACGAAATCAATCGCGAAAGCTAAAAGAGACATCCAAAGTAGTCTGTGCCAAGATGAGCTATAATTTTGTCCCTTCGTTCCGCAATTTCATCTGAAACCATCTGTAAATTTCCATGGGCAATAAAAGACAAGGTTAGTCTATATTCCTATCTTGGTTCAGCAGAAAAGTGTATTTCGAAATAAACAGCACAAAAATGAAGCACCGGCGTAAACCTTACCATACGGATAGGTTCTGGGATTGCATGCCTTCCTGGTCATTGAATATTTGCCGTAACATGGATGAAAGATTGAAATGGAGGTCGTTCGTCGAACCATTTTAAGTGTTTTGAGTTCAGTACACATTTGGTTGGCGACTGGTGAAAAATCGGATGCCTGTGCAACAGATAAACCTCAATGTTCATGTTTGCACGTTATTTAAATAATTATTTATGATTATCCAACATATATGGACAGGTTTCAAATTTGATCTCATGGATTTGAGGGGGATTTTGAAAGAGGTCTATAGCTTTGGTATCAACCTTACGTGTTTTGGAAATATATGGTTCACAAATAGTAAATATAATTATACCAATCGTGCAACATAATTTGTTCAACAAAATTACACCCCGTTACGATCATGAGCTGGTTAACGCTGCGACATTTGATATTATTACCACGGTCGAGGATCAACAATTACGGGTTTCGTCTAATAATTGATGGGAAAAGATGTGGTAAAGGGAGTGTTTGTCAACGGTGTTCATTATTCTTGGTCTGTTATTATACCCACGTCTCATGAACAAAGTTCACTTTAAGAGAACTTACGGAATGATTAAAATTTACTAGTTGCGTTATTATTTTATGATTTATTTCATGGCTTGTAAATGCAAAATAGTGTACCGTTCTTGTTACATATAATATTTTTACTCACAGTAGCATCACATTTTCTACGGAAACACTGAAGCTGTACCAGATATGTCAAATAGATTGACTACACGGACACATCGTCCGAACCTTCTCCACTCAATATGTGGTGCAGCGTACGACCATCACACCTTCTCATTTCTTAACGAAGCTTTGAAACATCAACATTCGTAGAAAATAAAATGCTTCAAAAATCGTTGACCTCAGAATACTCCGATACTTTTTAATCAGATTCACCTACGACAGTAGGATCAAAGCGTGTGCTACAAGGCTAAAGGATTACTAGTCGTGGTTGAAACATCGTGGGTTTTGGTTAAGGGAATGTGAACCAAGGCTGAACAATTGTGGACTTTGGCTAGAGCGTGATGGGAAAAGATGTAGTTGTTCAAATTGCATTGTTTGAAATCTGGGCATTGTTTTCACAATCACTGTATGTGGCCTATTTAGGGCAGTTCAATCACTTACAAGATGAATGCGCAATTTGCAGCAGCAGTTTGGGATGAACACTAAACTATGGTTTATTGGGAATACTGAACCGATCATGCAATTACATGAATGTATCAATTAACAGTCTAGGGTCGAGGTGAAATGATAATATATATTCAGTCCCCAAAATACTTATTTTTATCTCAGGGAATAATTTAATGACCGGCTGATATGGAAGAGACATTGTGATTCTTTTAAGATTATGGTTCGTTTAGTGGGTACACCTGACCCCAGCAAACTGAATAATAGGGCAGTTTTTTATGGTTTTATCCCTATTGCTGTGTGAATTAAGTGAGCATTTTTTTTCAGAAACACAGTTGATTTCCTAATTACTTTCGGTGAAGTATGAAAACGACTTTACAGAAGAGTACTGGATAGGTAGGCTGCAGGAACTGTAGAACCCGTCTTATGCTTCTGGAAAATTTTGTGTAGTCATTTGTATACTAATTATTACTAAATTAGTGTCGACTCCTACATATTTTAATAGTTGAAACTTCGGTTCTAAATTTCTAAATTCTATTGTACACCATTCGTTAACGATTAATAGCAGTGGGGCAGTATATAATTAACTTGCTGTTCTGTCAAAAAGTGGAATGAACGTCATGGCGTTTGTTGCCCAAATAAGAAGACAGGTCTAGATGCTTCAAGCTTCGCAATGCATTTCCAAGAGCGTTTCCCTGTTCCAATGCAGTTTTAAGTGGCACGTTTTCCCCATGATAACCCGTCAGATACCATGCTGTGGACAACCAATAAAAGCCAAATCTAAGTGGATGCATTTTTAGGAGTTCTGTTCATATGGTTTATTCTCAAAACATTTTTTACCATTATCTCATCAGCTTTTCAAAAATAAAAACTATTGTTTTTAATTTGGTCTTCATAGAAACGAGAGACATCAGATTTACCCATCTGAAAAGAGTAATATTTATTATTACTTATTATCCAACAAAGAACTATACTGTATAATCAACGTTATTTGAGGAACCTGTGTTATTTAGACAAGTGTGTGTGTGTGTGTGTGCGACAGATGTTCTTTATTCTCTTTTACTCTGGTATTGTTCAGTTATCTTCTACGTGTATAACAAAATTCGTCAAATAACTTTTGAGTTTGATTCGCAGTAATCATCGAGTGCCGTCTCGACAATTGGATTATGAACACCAG
>UZAN01042438.1:34763-48348 GCA_900618425.1 Echinostoma caproni
CCAGCTATGAAACTGTATGTCAATGTTTTACAGATCCAATGCTGACCGGTGTAGTACACGGTCCGATGTTCGGAAATTGGAATGCCTGATGCCGATCAATAATATCAGTATGTCTTCCGGACACCCTCGATCAATTTTTTCACAATATAAAAGAGGACAAAAAGATGTCGAAGCGTATCATAAATATCNTGAAATTGATTTTGCGTGTGATACATTTTACAAAGAATGAAGTTTGGATGAGCTTTGGGTTACTTTATGCAGAGCAGAGGGATACCCAGTACTACACCTTCATTCTTTTGGGTTTGAAAACAGATAAACCATCGGCTTGTAGGCTTGCTCCAACTTTCATTTGACTTCCGACGTCTGTTCTATGTATTGTGCAAGTGAATAACTGTTTTCAGCCGTTTGTATTTGAGTATACCGCCAGAAGAAACTACTGCTCTGGTCGTCAATAGTTTACCGACACATTAACTCACATCGGGCACGCGAATGTCAGCTAATCATAAAATACATTATTTTCCGAATACGAATTTTAAGATGTTGAAAAAAGTTTATGTTTTTTACATCAACAATGATAGGTATTCAAAGAACAGTCTGATTTTAGGATAAATCCACGCCGCGTCTCTCAGTTAAGGAAACAATGTAACTAGTTCATAGTAGTAGTAGTAGTAGTAGTAGTAGTAGTAATAGTAGTAGTAGTACAGTTCATGGAGTAGTTTTGTTTAATACAACAATTCAGTAACAATTCAGTAACTCCGATGATATTTATTTCAAACCATATTGAACGCCTTTTTTCAATTTTGTTCTATTACCAGCTTCTATCCGGGGACAATAGATTTCCTACTGTTGCCGGGGCCGCCGGTCGAGTTCAGCAAAGAACGCAAACAAATAAACCTCCGCGAACCAGTAAGTCATTGTTTAGTTACTGTTTTTGCTAATCAAAAATGGGAGGTGGAGGATATTTTCCACCAGGTAGTAATCCTTATATCGCACATAGTTATCAAGAAACAACAAGGTTTAAGTTCAACCTCAAATTACACCTCATCTATGCAACTCAAGCGGAATGAATACGAGTCAGTCGTTATCAATCAAAAATCTTGAATTCAACCAGTCCATCACTACGACTGATTATGCAATCGCCTAACCCCGAACTATTTTCTTAAAAGCTCATGTTTCATCGTGCTGATTGATCAAGTCTAAACAGATGAGGTGTTAGCCAACCCTTACATTGGATCACTTTGCGCAACAAATTTGCCAACAACGTTTACATTGGTTACCTACAACTGTCATTCTGACATTTTGACGTCAAGCATCCATTTTGTAGCATAGTTTGTTTTCATGATGATTATCCTTCCACATGTAAGACCGAAAAGGTGTTGAACGTATGTGCACTTTATCCACACACGAGGCTACAAGTCTCACTGAGGAGAGATTGATGGAGGTGGAATTCGGCAAAAGTGGCAGCTTGAAAAGTGCATTTATACAGAGGTAAATAGAAAAAGACGGATNGAAACTAAATACCAGTTCCTAGTGAGAGAACATATACTATTTAACCGTAGAACGTACCTTTCAAATCAAAGAAAAAATGGAACCTCGATGCACTCTCGTTGTTCAATAACGACTATACCCCTTTCGTTCAGCGAAATAAAGAAATCAAAGAATCGAGTAAATGTTTGAAGGTAAAATTATTAGTGGTTTTTGCGTACCATATTGAAACTAATTACCATCCGGAAAAGGCGAAGCTCTTAATTCGGTATGGGGAAGGCTTCCTGATATTGGAAAAACATCTTCCATGAAGAATTCTGTCAATCGTAAAGTCATTTGTTCTTCCTTTATCATGCACCATTTGTGAGTAAATCTTCACCTGAGTCGGCCACCGTTTCCGGAACCTCATATTTGCTCTCACATCGCTTGAAAATGTCGGGACAGTGAGTCAAACTGAAATAAAATTTTGATGAGAAAGCTAAGGTAGCGCATCGGGCAGCTTTTTCTCTATTTGTTGAGATTGGTTGACAACTCGTACTGTTTTTATTTAGACGTGAACGTTGGGAATTGAAACCCTCACTCCTGAGCTACTCGATTGATGACACACAAGTGTGAGAGCGTGCTTAATAGATTTTGTACTCATATATTTTAGATTTTCGCCAACAATTCAGACACTGAGTTGATATATTATATTCTTGTGTAGGTTTAACTCCTTGGGAGCTCAGTGATTTCACAAAATCAAATGCAGTTTGGCAAAGACCGACATAGAACACTGGACACCTGATTTTTTTCTCAAAATACAAAATGCACAACCCCTGGTACCCAACGTTCATTCAAATATTTCAAATATTTCCGGGTTCTAAACATTTTGTATTCGGGTAGATATTCACACTATGCTCTCCGTTCAAGGAAGAACCAATAGAGTACTCAGTAGTAAGCATTTGCCGCAGCGGAGATAAGTGAACAACAATGTGCTGGAAATATTGATCCTCAGATGATGCTAATCGTTGGGATTAAAGTTAACCTGCCACATGTGTTGGAGATGATGAAAAACTATTGTTCACTTCAAACTGATAGGAATGAAAACCTTTTTTCTATATGTGCATGAATTGTGCATCAGTGAAGTTTTCACCTTGTCAAATGCAATCCAACGGATCGCCAATATATCAATACGCAATGTACAAAGTGAAACAAATCCAAACGTTCAGCGACTTAGTAAGTCGGACTTTGGACTACAGTCATCGAACTTGCCTGAAGATGCCTGCATAAACAATATCATTTCGTAGATTCGGATGGAGATTACAAGAAATGAGCAGTAGGTTAAACTTCTAGTCAAACGATGACAGTTTAACCCATGATCAAAAATCTGGAGTCAATTATGTTGGACCAAATAGAAACAAATTCGAGCTTTATGGTAACCAAAAGTCGCTTTAGGGGTCACTATTTTCGTCTACAGTATTCGAGTAAATTAGAGGGAGTTAAGGGCTTGATTATATGGAACGGTTCCAATACATGTCTTTGGTGTTCATGGCCGTTTGCTCTATTTCGATCCTTTTGGTTAACAAACCATCAAGGCAAATTGCGAAAATTCCATCACGAGCATAGATTTTGCTTGCGACTAATCAACGGGTTAGGAATGCATATGTTACTCAAAGATTTACTGTATGATAATCCTAAAAAGTGAAAATGGTGCTTCTGTTTCAACATTCTGATAACCAGATTTCTTTGTAGCTCCTAGCACTGTCGTGAAGATCTTCACTTACGTGAAAGGGTAACTCCCCTAATAAGATTAACTTAAAACCACACATCTAAGCTATTAAATCTGCTCATCGTCAACAGCAAACCATAATCTCAGTCGCCCACGAATACTAAGTTAAACTAGGCTAGTTTAAAGATTGACCGGTGAAGTGAGTTAGAGCGGGACAGGTGCGAATGCTGGTATAATCGCTCTGTCCAATCTGCAGTTGCTTCATTATAACTCTGTTGGGAGGAATTCGATCACACGAGTGGCGTCCTTGTTTTAATCAACTTGGAAAATTACCTTTTCACAGCTGAGATAAAACAGTTTAGTACATGGGTCGCTTTTCCACTGAACGGGCTCTCGATCCCTACTTCCTTTTGTCTCTCTCATGGTGGTAAAAGATAGGAATACCGAGTTAAGTCAATCGACAATCGATTTATTTTTCATTTATGTAAAATTGGTTGTCTGCGTAAATTATTATAAAACAGATAAACGTTACTTTACTGACAAGGAAAAATTCAACGTCAAGCGGTCGAACACACTCTTGTAAGGATTATTTAATTGTTGAAAGAACCTTACGCGGACTGCGGCACTCTAATTCTGCCCCGGTGTTCCACATCGACACCATTAGTTGTGCGCCATGTGTTAAAAACTGAGCATCCACGGAACAAGACAGAAGCATACAGAAGCATTTTATTTGATAGAAGGGAATATGACCGAGGGGCGTAAATTTGAACAACCGGAGGTTTAACATGCAATAAAAAATATTTGTGATAACCAACAAAGAGTACTGGACAGCTATTTCGTTCTGCTTGGGAATCGTCAACGATCTAATGGGCTAATCCAAGCTTGCTACACTAAGATTGATTGAGCCATTCGCATAAGGTGATGACCGTCGACCGTGCTGCTCAGGAGTAAAGGTTTCAAGTCCCAACCTGAGGGTTCACAGTTCGAGTCCTGACAGGGACACAAAAAGTACGCACTGCTGACGAGTCCCAAACAGGACGAAATAGCTGTCCAGTGCTCTTTGTTGGTTATCACATACTTGTAAATGAATGAAATTGTGGGGAATTAACGATACCCCAAGGAATGAAACCCACATCCAGGAACATTAGGAGTGCCTGGTGCCTCTGAATGACAGAATGGGCTAATTCAAGCTTGCTACTCTAAAACCGGAGGTTTTTTACACTTATTTTGTCTTGGTTTACCTACCGACAAGTTGTACACCATCACCGCAGCGAAAGTAACTGCTTTTGAAACCTTGACTGTATTGCGCCCTCGCATAGGTAAAGTGAAATGATTTATGGATATTACGATGCACCCTATTCAAGAATTTATCGGGAAAGGGATGTTTAAAATGAACAAAAGTTATGATCACGCACAGGGATTCATGAGAATATTGCATCTTACGAATTTCCGTTGATTTCACCCCTCATAAATACATTTACCAAATGGGTTTCACGCTATTATCTTATTGACATGGATTCTCAGAGAACAAATAAAAAGAAGGGCTATATTTAACGCTTATTAACTTATTGGTCAAAGAAACTCAGGAGGCCTTTGGTTTACCTCAGAGTATCCCGTTAGACAGGTTGATTGGGTTCTATCAAATAAGAGAAAAAGTTATAAACAATTGTTCTAACCTAATATGAACGGATGCATTCTCCTAATTTACTGGACTATTTGTAGGATTCCAGTTATACAAGGAGGATCACGAGTTTAATTTGCATGCGAACGCACATTTTGTACAATGGCTAGTTAGCATTTTGTATGCACATCCGAGAATGATATTTCTATGAACTTTAGAGTATGATGAAAAGGAAGTTCAGGGATGTTTTAACTTTTTAAATACAGAATTAAATGTTGAACTTATGAAAATTGACATTTCAGCCACATTCGCATGAACTACTGACAACTGTGGATCATAGCTCTATGATAAAATAAAACTTTGAACAGATCTGTTGGTGGTGATTGAAATTGAACCGCGTGAGCCGCTGGATAATCCACGGGCTAGACGGGACTCTTTTTCTGATTGAATAGCCATGGCGTGTTAGTGGAAAGGTACAATTTGCCGTACAGAAACAAAGTGCCACAGATTGTTCTAATACTGTTCCACGCGAATGGTCTTATCGTAGGATGGTTTAGCTTTTAAAATCCGAAAAAGATCATTCAGTCAAAATGCCTTAAGAAATCCGATCAAAACCATAATGGGATCGTTGGTGGTTTTGCATGATCCTATTAAAATACAGTCTTGTCAGTATATAAATATCAGAGCACGTGTTTCCCTGTGTCCTGTTTTTGACAAGCTAATGAATAAACAAATCAATTGCCTGTGACTTAACAGGTATTTTCTCTTAGTAACTGTACTATACTATCTAGTACCAAATAGAATGAACATTCAAAGCAAGAGAACGTAAAAATGTGATTAGAAATGAATCACGAACGTTACGGTTATTTACCGGACGAAAATATCAATTGATCATTTCGTAAAGAGCACAATGTTTCAAGAGTAGCAAGTAAGGAAAAAATGAATTTCACTCATAATTCTCCAAAATCAATGTCCATTGCTGCGCTTGGTGTTTGGTAGATCGACAGGAACGATGCAAATGCTAGCCACAGGTACACAGTAAGTCGGAAAACGTTTCACTAGGTACCGTTACGGCTGATTGAGCTTCCTCACCCGTGTCAGGTGTAGCATGAGTCGTGTTACCGAATAGTCTTACTGAATCATCGCCGAGACTGGAGGATTGAAACCGAATCCAGTCCAATCATTCCTGCCCGCATAGATTCCGAAGGGAGAAATCACGTCCTACCGGCAAAGGAAATGCTTAAGCGTGTTTCCGTTTGACTATTTGATTTTTTCTAGAAAAAATAGCAAAGCACTGAATCATACACGCGTTCTGGCGCCTAACACCACATCGCATACAAACGTGTGGTGAGTGTAGAACCCAAGTAGATAACCGAACTCCTAATCTCTTCAAAGAAATTCCGACTTCCGTATATCACACTGGTTTTACCAGTCCACATTACACGGGTTGTTTCCGTATGGAACATTTATTTCTTGCTTTTCAAAGATGTTCGTAAAATAGCTGTCTCTTGCACTGTACCTTGGCCTTATTCACAGTGAGAAGCAATGGAAACCATATCAAGACTAAAACACACAGATAGCAAAGGACTTTTATTTGTGTCACTTTCAAATATATATATATGTTTATGTACAATATGTTCATCTTTTGGATTATAAAAGTATTTCAAGAAGTCATGTGGAGAATTTTTACCTAATTCGGAATTTTTTTCTTTTCTAAATTATATATTATTTTATTGCGTAACGTAGCTTGTAACATAACGGATCTCTGCATTTCTTTGGCTTATGATCTCATCTTATGAGAAGTAAAGCAAAATGAATGTGTGAGATGCAAAAATATCCAATAAATTAATGAGGGAAAACAAGATTACCGAAAGTGGATCGTTCAAATAACAATATTCTCAGCCGTTCAGGACATAAGATTATTTCTGTTGTATATATATAAACATTTGGTCCTAATAATGATAAGTGGAATATCAAAAATTGTTATGTTTTGTCCTTGCAGATGATTATCAAACTTTGGATTATTTGGGGCTGGTCAGCACTGCTATTCCTCAACGATATCCTCATTTGTACGCAACTCAGCGCCGCCTTACCTATAGTCCTTTAGGACCCACACCAATGCGGATGTATCATGGAGGAGTTTTTACGGGAAATCGTCCACCCAAAGCCGATTCAATTCTTTTGACACACATGAACCAACTTGCAACGACTGGGACCCGATCACCTTTGCCCGACTATAAAGGTTCCGACCCGAACTACTTGATCAATCATAGTCACTCAAGATCTCAGCCGCAGCCGATGGACAGACGTTCAGTCGTTTACCCGTTTGTCGGTTCCCCAACTTTGTCCAATCAAGTGCAGCAAAACCTGGCCCCGCTTATCAATCGTCCGATACGTCCGGGATTGAGAACTTTCCAACAGGTGGCAACCTATCAGTCCATTGTCAATAGTAACACAAACATGAACACTAGTACTGGTTCCGTTTCCACGGCATTGTACGGTTCCCGTTCTAGCGGTTATCCCATTCAATCCCATACTTATTACGATATAAGGCAACCGGATCAACAGGACAATTTTAACTTGCTACCCAAATCGAAATCTCAGCAAATCCCACGTCACAACTCCAAACCCTCACCATTGACTACGGACGTAATAGACGATGACATTTCCGTGGAACAAACACAAAATTGTATTGGTGACATCACTTCACCATCCGTGGGAACGGAGCAAACTTGTAATTCGGTGATTAAAAACGACGACGATGCCAATGGGACAAGTTGGAGAGATCCAAACACAAGGAAGGATACTTCCGAATGGACAAAATATCAGGGACAGCCCGAGGCGAGCAGCACCAGTAACGTAACTCGTTTTCTGTCCAGCCCGCTTGACTCTCCAAAGTACGTTGCTGCGGCATACAAAGAGGCTAGCTTTGTGTGACATTATCAACCACAGATTAGTAACTCTTTCACTCCATAAAAGTAAACCTATTCACCACGAAATTTGATTATCAGAACCAATCCCAGTGTAAGAAATTCCTCCAGTGCAAACCCGTCACAAACATTGGAGTAACGGCTTCGATGGAACTAGTTCATGTACATTTCCTGCTGGTTCGAATTGGGCAAACTCCAGAATAACTGCGTCCCACTCGTATAACAGCCGATACATTCACTCACACGCACAGGAACACACATAAACACAAGTGAATACAATTTGGCGTTGCCCGTTTTCTGTTGTGGTACTTTTATCATTTTAAGCCTATCCAGGAAAGCAGTTCAGTGCTTGCTGAAAACATTTGTGTGCGGAAATAGAAGCAAGCGAAGGGCAATTTCGCTTTCATTCTTTGATTTACGTCTGTCAAGTTTACCTTTTGCATAATACCAAACTCCGCTTAAATGTTTTCGTTTCTCATTGAAATACGAAGGACACAGAATGTTGTTGATCGAGGCATTTCCTAATCCGGTAATGTCATCAGAACAAATCTCATAGGTCACGAAGATCATTTTATCCGATCAATGCGGGGAAGATTATTGACAAATACTGTGCTAGCCGTGAGAAACAAAAATATCCTTCTCAGATTGACATTCGACAGTGCGTCATAGTTCGACGCAGAATTTAAGGGAATAAGATCGAAATGAGAAAAAAACTAACGCGAACAGTTAATGTGATCCGGAAAACTGTGAGTGAAACATCGCTTTCGAATCCATAGTAAAAACCCAGAAGCGAACAGATCATAATCATTTATTCAGTGTTTTTCACCCTCCCGGTAAAACTACCTGATCAACAGGCTACTACGCACGAAATTGTGTGACCTCGATTCTATGCCAAACGAAACCTACGCCAGGTTTGTTGTAATGAAGCGTGAATGGAATATTGTCTTATATTTGGTCATTACGTAATATGCGTTTGGGATAGGGGAGAAAAATCGTCAGGGTTCTATAATGTTAAGAAGTTACTTGTTTGTGAGGAAATGAATTCGAGGATCACATAGACCTAGTTATATTACGTGATCACAGAGACATTAACATAGAATTATTTATCTACACACGTGTATCGTTTAGCCGAGACCAGATAATATGCCTCATTTGTCTGGAACGAGCTTATTTGCCGTTATCAAACCTATACACAGATTAACGTCATTGCAAACATTCTGCAGTTTGGGCTCGGGTAGGTAAAAGAAGAACTTCAGGGGAGGATTAAATTGCAGTGAACGTTTTCAAGTTATTTTACCGTAGATTCACGATGATCCTCAATTTGCACACACACACACACACACACACACACACACACACACACACACACACACACACACACACACATNATCCGACATAGAGAAAAAGAACTGAATGTGTAATCGTTGCAGACCGTAATTCCTGTCGAAAGGACTTTCTTTAACACCGACTTTGAGCCTGTTATTTCTCGTACGTCCTTTAGCATAAGCTTCACTTGATCAAAACCTAAGCGTCACAAATTTGTGCACGGATTGTTATCAGATGGATTGAAGAATCCCGGTGGTAATCAGAAAACGCGACGTCTTTCAAGCATTTTGACCACTAGAATCACAAAACAACCTGATCAGATCGGTTTCCAAAAAACCAAAAACAGATCAACATCTAGTTCTAGATAAACCTGGTTAAAACAGTTCAATATTTAATAAAGGGGACTTGAAGCACAAAGTAAGAACATAACAAACAGAGAGCGTTACAGAATGGCAAAATCCTCCTGTTTTTATTATTCTGGTTTCGAATTACCAGAAGTAGTTCTTTTCCACTTGTTATCTGTGCATTCCATACATGTCTATCGACTTGTCACGAGTCGAGTCTTCCATCCGTTCTGTTGTTCACAGAAGCTGGCCGGTTTTCTTTAACGAAGGCTTTGGAACAGTTTGTGGTCATCTCAGATGTGATTCGATTGAAGCAGAATTAAAGCAGTTTCGACCTCCTCATGTTCATCGCGTTATTGAGTCAGTGAATGCGTTTCACTTTTGAAGTATAATAAAAGCCGAACGTGAGACTGGTGCTTCCATGCACGTGTGAACCGGTGGAATAGAATAATTTGAGTGAACATGAATACTGAAGAATGTTCAGTCAAAATCGGCATAATGTTCATACAGTCGCAAGTATAAGCTTGTTACATTGTAAATAGAAATTATAAGTTGATGGATGAATCACCCTTGTAGCTTTCATATTTTCTCACCGTTATTTTCTAAAATATTCACCACGTAGCATATTCCTCTTACCAACCAAATATTGTCAAATGACTAGTGCGAATCTCCCGAATGGATGTGTTACATCTGTCGGTAGATATGTGTCCAGTTGTTGGTGGATTTGAAAAAGTAGCACAGCTCCATATTATGCAATTCACGTCGAGCATGAAACTCGCAAGGATCATGAGTTGGTGTTGGATGCGACATGTTACGATCAAACATAAGCGACACAATCAAACAGCTATCGGGGTTCGCAGTTCCACCTCCAAATAAATACGCAGAAGAGAGTAATCGATCAAATTCATGTTAGTTTTTTTTAATATTCATAAATATCTAAGTTTCCGATAAAATGGTCTTCCACAAAAGAAGAGGAAAACAACGATGCAGGGAGCGGAATGCGCACATTGCACGAGACCAGCATGAAGTGAGACAAATGAAGCGTATCCTTTACAGTTCAATGATTGTCTAATCCCAGAAAAACAATAGTCGGCTGTCAATGTAGTCAGTAAGAATGATTCAGACATAAATAATTCATGCAACTCGTATCATATTGCTTTCCTGTATTTCTCTTCCTCGTACGGAATGTATATGGATTTATTGCTCTTGACTATTAGATATCATACACTGGTGTACCTGTCACCGATTTCGTCAATTCCCCCTCTCTCTTCGTCTTAAACACTTAAAATGACACGGTTGATTTTTTGTATTACATTCATTTTGAATTTCTTCTCTTGGTCCCAATGTGCTTCAGTGTTCGTAGTTCTCTGCGAAGTATTCTGTACATAAAAAGAAATCAACAACCTGAGACATTTAGGGAGTCTCATTTTATCAAAACATAACAGTCATGAGTTGAAATATTTGAGCGCATAATGTGAAATACACTCCTAAATCTAAAATGGTTCTTTATTATTATTAAAGAAAGGTGGAGGAAATAATCACCCTGTGACAGCCAGCAAACGAAGATTGCTACATTTAACCATCACCGGTCAAAATTATACGGTTAGTTTACCACAATTTAGCTCTTGTTAATGAACTCATCAATAAAACGAATGCTCTTATTGTTGAGGGTTGTGGGGCTTTCGAAAATCGAGAAAATGACTAATCCTCCCGGACCATCCGCCACATATTGATTGTGTGCAGTTTTTCTCAGCTGCACTCAAATTCAATCATCATCTTGCTTCTATGTGATCGGTTTTCCCCCTCTTGATTTATGTTCTGAAGGAGAAATTCTGCGCATTGTGCAACAAATGGGGCTGCTGTTCACATCAAAGCACTTGCACTAGTCAAGAACTGAGTTATCGGATTTATGTGTCTTTCGATTGAGTTGCATCTCTGCTTCAATCATATGCCAAAGCCTTTTGAATATTTCATCCGGTTTTGGGTATGATGACATTACAAAACTTTTATTAAACGAACCGCACACCTAACGGTCGAGTTTTATGTATCGTGGATAATATTTTCAGTTCTTCCAGTATTGAGCATAATGCGTGAGTAGTTTGTAGTCAAATAATACATCAATTGATTTAAGCTAGACACTTATTTATCTGTTGGTTATCACAAATATTTTCCATCGCATTTGAATGCATTACCTCGTGGGGAATTAACGATCTCCCTAGGAGTGAAACCCACACCCAAGAACATCGAGAGTGCCGGGTGCCTCTGAACAATCGAATGGGCTAGTCCAAGCTTGATACTCTAAATTATTTATTAATTCATTTAATGAAAAGAGATAAATAATTTGGAATACGTCTAGTCAACTTAACAACAACTCACCAGAGAACAAATATCCATGTCGCGTTGTATAAAATAGTTTGCAACTCTAAGCTGTAACTTCCAAAATACTAGAAATTTTATCGCGATACTCAAAGTTTCGCAAGTTCAAACGGTGATCGAAGAGAATTTAGAACATTGAAGTGGGAGATAAAGCTAGTAATAAGTTTGCTTTACCCATTGCTATCAATATACGAGTACGATATTGGAAACTGAAATGTTTCCAAAACGAGAGTTACGGTTCACTAGTTTGATCAACACTATAAATAATAATATATATTTTTTATATTACATATTTTCAGCGTCATTTTGATCAGTGATTTCCGGCATATGTTTCCGACCGAACGGCTCCTACCCACCTGTCATGGAAAAATTCCAACCTGTTTCTTCTGTGTCGTTTTTCTTGACAGCGAAGACAACTGTACTTCGGAAGTACGACCAATGGGTTTGATCACCTATTTTCATCTGTAAATATATACATCCTGTCAGAAGCATAACAAGCATGTAGAGCAAAAGGCTTCTATTCACTCCAATCATTCAGTAATGTTTTATTTATTTGCCGTATTCTGTTAGGTTTGGAAAACATGTCAAAGAAACCACGGAACAGCTTGTACTGAAATGAAAAAGAGAATGAGGAAGTAAAGGACAAAACTGATCCTGCCTGATCCCAGTTTTGTCGACAGATTAAGTTTTGCTCGCCTGAGACCTCATTTTTAAAATGAACATGGCCATCAAGCGTCAATCCTTACGATATTCATCACAAGTGTCGGCGGATAAATTGTCATTTACCCGATCTCGATGGAATTTCTCACCGTCAATGAATACCTACCTATTTGGTTACGGAACATCGAGGTGCTAGTTGAAACATCGTGTTGTGTGCACGTGCGCTATTCCTCCCCAGCCCAACTCTGCACAACTTTGCATAGGCCCAACAGACGTTTTGCTTGGAGCTTATTCGGAGGCCCTTAATCTCGAATAATGCGAATGGGTACGCAAATCTGACCAACCGTAAGCGCGTTAGAACAAAAGCGGTGAACAAAGAGCAGTAGCTTATTGATTAAGACAGAACAAGATTGAGAAGCGCATTAGAAAGAACCATAGATCGGGAACCAAAGTCTTTTCTAAACCGAAAGACATATTTAGCGGCATAATGGTAAACGCACCAATCAAAGGTGATATCAACCAAAGTAGCACCCCTTCCCTCCATTTCCAGTTTTACGTCACATGAAGTGCAAATGTGAACCGAAAAGCCAGACATCAATGCACAGATGTTTTGACCTTGTTTGGATTCAAACGCAGTGTGAATCTACCCATCAGACTGTATATCAGACCGGGATATCTCTAACAGATAGAGTTATTTAAAATATACTTTCTGTTTTGAAGAGAGAGGTCAATGTGCTACCTATATATTGGTACGACAAGACTGCCCCTTGACGGGATGTGACGGCTTGCGTGCCTCAATGACCCTGCGAGCTACACAGGATAGCTTCTCACAGCCGTAGATCCAATTATGCCTGAAAGGTCAACGGGTAGAGGCCAGACGAAGCCCATTCTCACAAAACCAGCTGCTTGGGCACCTCCTGGCCTCCTTCCTTTAATTTGCACCCGCCCCTGAAGAGGCTACTCCAGCAAATGAACACGGTGAGGGGAAGTTTAGCGGTCAATAAAAACCGCTAGATGAACGTAGAAGCGGGGTACCTGGGGCTTCCTCTCGACGGTGGGAGAATTCCTCGCACTTCATTGGACAGTTACCGCCCGCCCAAGTCGGGCAGCCCTCAGCCAATCAGGTGCTGTCGCA
>UZAN01042439.1:0-10985 GCA_900618425.1 Echinostoma caproni
AGGCCCCGATAGGTTGGGTGTGGTATTGAACCGGACGACAGCAGAGCTGCCTACCACCAAGGTCGGGTGGCGGTGGCGGGGCTCGAACCTCGGACCATGGGGTCTAAAGCTCGCCAGTGACAGCGACTAAACCACTGCGCCACCACCACCGTATCGGTTCGAGTTATTGGTTTTCTGTCGGGACCGATTGGAGCTGTTTGTGGAGTTCCACAGGGATCCGTACTCGGTCCGTACCTTTTCTTAGCATTCACAAACGACCTGCTAGATATCCTTGGAGAAAAGGCATTATTATTCGCTGATGACGACAAAACATGGAGGACGGTGAAATATCCTGAAGATTATGAAACCTTGCAGGAAACTCTCGACGCAGCTTACCGATGGTCCATCATTAATGACATCAATTTCAACGTTGAAAATGCAAGGTTGTATCGCTGCGTCACAAGGGTCGCTTTCCATACTTACTTGGAACTCAGCCATTGCCGCGTTCTCCAAACGAAAAGAACCTCGGAGTTATCGTTCATGAGGATCTAGGATGTTCCACACATTGCGCAAGAGCGTCTTCAAAGGCCATAAAACACGTTGGATTGCTAAAACGTGTTTTTGGATCATTCGAACTAGACCTATTGCCCCGTTTATTATCAGTATACATTAGACCACGCGCTGAGTATGCTATACAGGCTTGGACTCCATGGCACTTGAACGTCCGCAGAAAACAGCAACCAAAATGGTCAAAGGGTTACAATCTAAGACTGCGAATTCTCGGGCTCTACTCGTCTGAATACCGTCGAATACGGGGAGACATGATCCTCGTTTATCAAATACTACATCAACCAAACCACCCGTGTAGTACTCTATTGACGCTATCCAGGAATGATCACCTCCGAGGACATCCGTTCAAACTTCAGCTCCAAAAGAGCCGGCTCGACTGCAGGCGTCATTCTTTCAGCCTCAGAGTTTGTAACACGTGGAACTCCCTTCCACCTCAAGTTGTTAGTGCACCAAACATCGATTCATTCAAGTCACCACTGGATGAAGCATTGAACCACATAACATTTCAGTACCCGTGAGTGTGTCAGAATTTGCTATTCATTTGTACTACCAACCGAACCCGGTGTGTACAGACCCTATGGGATTCAATAAGAATCAGCTTTGTAATTTACCCATAATAAAAATTTGAATTTGAATTGGTAGGGAATCCACTACGTCAAAAAAAGAATTCGTTATGTATGGAGCAAATGAAGCGTGAATTGAAGGGGTCGGAAGCTGTTTCGACCTGGTGGGGTCTCAACAGCAGTGCGAATCCACCGACTCAACTGGGGAT
This sequence comes from Echinostoma caproni, assembly GCA_900618425.1. Classification (NCBI taxonomy): domain Eukaryota; kingdom Metazoa; phylum Platyhelminthes; class Trematoda; order Plagiorchiida; family Echinostomatidae; genus Echinostoma; species Echinostoma caproni. Next base: position 1,322 of record UZAN01042439.1, read on the forward strand.
CGAACCTGGAACATCACAGGCAGAATGCAAGCATGCTACCCACTGAATCAACGGGCAGTTGATCAGACCGTTGTTGAGATCCAACCAGGTTGAGACAGCTGTACAGTGCTTCCTAGCTTTTCAGTTCACGTTTCATTTGCTCTATGCAAGACGAATTCCTTCTTTGAAATTGAATCAAATCCTCCATTACTCTCATGTAATTCATTGTGTGATTCCACGAACTGTTAGTGGTAATCAACTATGTAGTTGATTGGCGGGGCGCCTACATCGCATTTGGAAGATTTGGTATTCCAGTCCCGAAAGGGACGCGCAAATCACATTCATTACTAACCAATCTGTTAGGGAAAAAACAACAAACGCATGGTTTGCAGCTACACACATTCGTGCAGAAAAAAACCAGTGATTTATATTATAAGTTTAGTGACAAGCCGATGNNAAGCCGATGGCTGTTGTTGATGAGTCTCAACAGGGACGAAACATCCGGTCACATACAAGTTAATTCCAACTTCAAGATTACAATTTTTTTGATACCTTAACTATGAGTCACGACGCTCGCATGTGTTCGGTTTATGTAAGCTTGAAAATTGGCGCTTGGGAAAAGCATTTTCATCCGCATTTGGAGTATTGGTTTGTAATGCATTCCACATGTCGGTCTCTTTGGTGAAATTATTCAGATGAGGTTCTGTAATTAAATACGCGACTAAATAGTTGGCACGTGAGACGCTTTCATGACCAATCGGTTTTATCACGTATTTCCGCAAATCTCTGCCGTCGTTTTACCCAGAACATCTGTCACACAACACACTTACTCTCTAGATTTCCAAACTAAATACTTCACTTGACGTGAACTGCGGATGTGGCACAGTCTACTCCAAATAAGTGTGAAACTACTTCTGTGGGTACTTTTTCGGTTCTATCTATTACTGTTGTGTGACCCAACACCAAATAATTGGGACTGATAAGCTCAACCGTTTTTTCTCTCCATCCAACAGTTCCAAGATAATAACTACCGGTATCACTCATTGGGGATTTATGACCTTGATTTCAGATGTTATCAGGTTCATACAGTGAAAAAAAAAAAAAAAAAATATTACATAACGATAGCCATTGGCTCATTTCAAGGTCAATATTCGGAGGTAGGCAGTGATGGGTGTGTGTATGTTTGTGTGTGCGTGTGTGTGTGTGTGTGTGTGTGGATGGGTGGGTCGGAGGGAGTTTAATGTGACCTTTGACCACTTGGGTCAAGTGACATCAGGAATATCCGAAAACAATTGTTCGCTCACCGACTCGTTTTCTCAATGTTATTATGGGAATATTCAAGCTGTTATCAGGTTCATTTCAATGAACTAAAGAATTCCACGTGGTTTGACATTGCTGGTATTAAAAAGAGACAAACTCAGGTTTATTGAGACAGTGGATGGGATAAAAGATGTATTGGAACAAGAATAAACCGATGGAAGTCCAATGTGAACAACTTTCTGACATATCGATCTTCGTAGAGCATGATAAAAATGAGAGGAACATACAAAAAGTTGCCTATCGATTCCAAAAAGAAGATAACTGAGGGTAGTTCCTAAATGAACACGGACGGGATAAATAAATGAGAAAATTTCCCATTCAGGTACGAAACAAAGTTTAATTTTGAACGTTTGGGTGACCCGACAGGTTACTGGCAGGACTTTCGGAAGGAGGGACAAATGCATAAAACACACCGTTTAGAAGAAGCCCCACTTATCAATTGGGGGAACCATTAGTGTGGCACAAAGAAATTTTTTTGATCAACTGGACGAAACGAGTCAGGGCGGAAACTTAAGTCCAGCCAGTCAACAATAATCTTTTTCCCAGTTTGTGTGAGGACACAGGGAAGAGATTTATTCTTCAGCTTAACAGTGTGCCCATTCACATTACATACATCATGGAAGCTGGAATGTTTTCCAACCACATTGCTAGGATATATATCCAACAGTCTCGAGTCACATCCAATAGAAAATACTTGGAGAATCAAGACTAGTAATTAAGACACACATCTTTTCGTACGAAGAAAGAAAAGAAATAATGGACAAACTGATAGATAAAACTCCTGGAGTCTGTGATCAATAGTATTCCAAGACATTGTATAGCAACATTCACAGAGAGTGGATATGACGTATCCTGACATGCGTTTGTTCTGAACACATCGATTGGGATTGGCCCCAGGAATATTTGGCACTGGTTTAGAGATGTCTATGCAATTTCCAAATTCTAAGTCAAGTTAAGCGCACTTATTTTGTGAATCTAAGTGTGTTTTGTGACAGGTGTGCTCAAAATTTCAAAAGTCTATACTTTAAACGAAGACGGAGATCCATGGAAAATGTTCAAAAACGAATTATCCTAGAACACTTTTGCCCACTTTACCTCACTTATATTTTTTCTTTTTTTCATCTATTAAGATACGTTCTATATTTGTCCCAAAATACCATTTTAATAATTAAAATAAACTGGCAAAATAAAATTTTATACACATGGAGATAATGAGTTCTAACAAGAGCGAAACTCGAGTCTAGTACTTCCGAGTGTATGGCTGAGGCAATGAAGTGAGGATTGTGCGTGAAGGTAAACTCCGAAGGATAGTTAGTCACATCAATCAAATAAATTTAAATAATAGTTTTATCAAATATCAGTTTGATAATGTGTATATTTTTACTAAAGCAGAGGAATTTCACTAGCCTTCTGAACCAATAACGACACACATTTAAGACGCAGCTAAATGATAGATAAATGGTAAATGCCCAAACAACGCCTACGTATCACATCTAACTGAAACCTATTGAAAGGGGTTAGATTCGGCTCATTGATTTTAAGACTCATCAGAGGTAGACATTCTTTGATCAATTTATAATTGATCAGGTCAACCGGTCAACCATATTCTCGGAAAGCACTTGATTTGAGTTTCGCTCGCGTTGCTGCACACCAGTATTGTGTATCCCGACAGTTCAAATCAGTTTCATTTATCACACACCAAAACTCACAAATAACTGTGAGCAAAAATTCGAATTAATAATTAAGTCGCTTTTCGTGACTCAAATAATTCAATTGGTTTATTGTGTAACACAACGCTGTCTGCAAAGTCTATGCTTGCCGAGAATTTCTGTGAGGAAGTGAATTTAGAAATCAATTTCCGTCATCTATCAATGACAAGCGAATGCATTGTATATCATACGGTACCGATTTGAGACCGATAGCGGCGGTTAGTCCGCGTACCTCGACATCAACTTGCAGAGCTATTGTCTACGCGATTCCGGTTTCCGAGTGGGCTAGTACCTCGTTTTATATGCACCGCCAACCATAACCACGATGAATGAAACTATTGTGCCTTGTGATTTTCAGCTGCGTGTGAGACATGCGGACTACACGTGAGAAAATGTCCCACTAAATATTGAATCGCCGCATGTCGGAAGACAAGAAAAACGGTTGTTCGAATCACCATAAAATAATTTATGTGGTTGATGTATCGACTAGCTATGAGCAACTGTGTCTCTCTGGAACAGAAGTTGCAATTTGTTTGATTAATCCAACTGGATTTAACTTGAATGCAACCGTTGCACTCGGGAAATAGGCCAACAGATGCTGCCATCTCGAATGGAAATAATGGAGCCTAGTCAATCAGTTTCCGTTTATACATGATCACGTGAGTGGTTGAATTTTACACCCAACCTTTTCTGATAGTGGATGAACTTAGTGATTCGTCCGAGATGTTGTGGATGTGTCAATATGTTTGGCTTGTCATCCTATTTCAGGAACCTGAAAAAGTTTTCTTTGTATCTCATTGCCGGTCATATCCGTAATTTCGACTGCTTTTACTGACACATCGACTGAATAAGTTCAATTGGTGCCAGTACCACCTGCCATATTCATCCCACGCGATTTCGATTTGAATTTAGTTGAGGCTCCATTCACCAATGTTCTCTGTAAACACAGCAGTGAATAACTTGACGGATATTGAGTGCCCGTCAGGGACGAACACTCGTGATTATACCGATAGAGACAGGGGTACGTTGCAAATAAATCAACGTATTAGATTTTGATTCCAGATGTTGCCCGGTCGAGGAAAGTTGTTTATTGCAGATTATAATTGGGATATCAATAATTTGGCATACTTATAACATATATCTCATTTTAAACATGACATCGCAATTCTCGGCAGCTATCCCCAGTGATCGTCTCTTCCAACAGCCCTAACCAGATGTCATCAAACTTAGGATCCTTTTAGTCGGTAACCATTTCTGCCTATGGTACAGCGGATGCAGGTTTTCAAAAGTTCATCGCTTCCAGAATACTGTCGCCAGTCAGCCAATGTCTCTGCAGATTTAAGTTATTCTTTCTTGCGGAAAACTGGTCTACCGAATACCTGGAGTTCCTGATTATCGTTTCCTAGTGGATAACCGTCAGCACTATGTCATTCCGAGCATTGGTGCATATCGGTCAAGGGTAGTTTGTTCATCAATCAAACTGCCCCTATAAAGAAGGTCACCAGCATTTCATCTGATGAAAACCAGTTTGTTGTCAAAGCTGCTTGAGATCTTCCTGGACAGTTCATGCGATGCTATCCCTCGATGGCTAGCCTCCGGAGGATTAAAACCACAGTGTATTTCGCGACCCGCCAGGCGGTTGTACACTTTTGATTGTTCAGGCGAATAATTTCGTTTCCTAATGCTCCAGTAGACCCCACACTCTGTTTGTGTCGTTTTTGCTGAATATCCCCGGAAACCCTTCCCTGTGCCCAGCACTCCTTATCAAGACCGCAAGGGAGGAGTCGACTGTCATCGTGTATACAAATGCCGGATACCTCACTAGTGAATGTACGCACGTAAATACAGCAGTTGTAACTACTTTATCGACTTTTCTGCCCCCCTCATGGGGTTGGGGCCAACGTAGGATCAGTAATGTGATTCCGCTCACAAAAAGTGAAAGCTTTAATGAAAACAAACATTTCGCATAAACCTGTTGCGATATACAATATACCGTCGGATTCAGGTTTCCAATCCCGTAAGTGAAGCGTTCAAGTATGATCATCGTAGTCCCTATACCCATTCAAAAAGTTTCAAAAAGTAAATGACTTTTGAAAGTAATCATCCCGGTCAAAGGAACTCCAAAACCGATTCAAATCTGATCACCAACAAATGCCAGCGCAGCAAGTCTGTATCTGTGATACATTGTTCCTTTTGGTAACAGTTCTGATGCTAATACTACTTCTACAGTGTCGTAAATTTTGCACATTTGAGAGCAGATGTTTTGTAAAGCTGTCAGGCGCGAAGTGTCTACTAAAGCTTATATAGGACTTTTTGTGTTATGAATTCTCTAAAAAGTTTTTACTCAGTTATAAAGTACAAAGCACAAAGAAATATTACTTCATCAATCAGCATAGAAAGAGGTGATTACAGTTTTCTTAGCTGGGAACTTGACGTATACCTGAAGTTGCTACCTGTATTTCACCAATAAAAAAGCAAATGTTATTGTTTGAATTGAATAGTACACAATAATGTGTTTTAGTGTGAAATAACTTCGTGATTCAGGATTTGATGAAACTTTTCCGGAGAAGAGGGATTTACGGTTGTAATGAACTGTACTGGGATTTTTCTGGAAGGGATACACTCGAAGTCCTCTCTGGTATGGAGCGGTTTAGAACTTTGTCTTCTTTGTCTTTGGTCTACTTTAGGTAGTAAATCTTCATTGCTTAAACGTCATAATCCAAAATAAGTGATGATCAACTGCTTTGTTTTACCTTCAAACGTAAGAATTCAAATTTGAACGTTGCTAATTCAGGTTTCCAATTAAAATATATGTGTACGTCACACCCAATAAACGTACCATTGCTTTTCAATTGAAAAATGAAGGAAGGTTAATTTGCTCTGTTTTCAGATCACATTTACCAAGGTGGATTTTGCAATATTGATATCGCAAAATGAAAGAATTGGAACAATTTCTAATGATCTTCTGATCGGTGATTTTATTTTCGAAAACTTTCATTGACCTTTCGAATGGTTCTATCCCAATCACGTCGGCTCGGGCGGTGTTTTTTTAATTGATTAGTACAAAGTAGTGTGTTTTAGTGTGAGATAACTTCCTGATTCAGGATTTGATGAAACTTTTCCGGAGAAGAGGGATAAATCGACTCCTTTGAAGAGTAATCCCAGTTAGCGGTGACACTTCACTTCTTTGTAACCCTCATTTTCGTCCTTCTGATCTTCATCGACTACCTTTTATCCCAAACTCATGACCTTAATCTTGTTTTTACTGCCAGTGCCACTCTGAATTGTTATCTTTCCTACAGCTAAGAGTCTACATAATTCATACAGCTTGCATGATTGATTGTCTGCAAGCGTTTCATTCAATTCATACCTTAATACTGCCATTGATGAAAGCTCTACACATTGGGGTTTTTTATTACTGCTAAAATCCTCTTTAGTTTTATCTATATTCCGCAAAATGTTCTCCCAATTTCCATCTCGATTATTTTTGAGTTCATTACAGAATTTTTAAAGTTCTAGTTAGCCTATGGTTTTCCTTTTTATGCATTCGTCCCTTCACATCCCTGAACTTGTATCGGACGAATGCTGTAAGGTTTCTCACCTTTTACAAGCGGAGTATTTTGTGTGCTTCAAATTTTCACTGTTCATAAGACTGGATTGCGTTCTCCTTCGAGGTATTTTAGCCATGTTTGTTAAAATACCCTTTTGCTGGAAAACCTGTTGAACACCCTGTTCACTCTGTTCTTTCTCTCATTTTTTGTAATAATTCCATTATCAGGCGCATCATCAATAAGTCGTGTTTTCGATGAATATCTAGTATTGTTTTGGACTAGTTAACTCATAATTTTACTGTGTCTCATGCCTGTCATATAATAAAAAGCTACTGGATAACTGTCTATTCAGTGAATGGAAATAACGGACTATTACTGTTCATGTTGACATTGCGAGCTTTTTAATTCTTAGTGGGATCTATTGTAATCCAGAAAGGAATATTTGGTTCTATTTAGGTGGTTTTGCCTCATATACTTGAGACAATCTTTTTATAGCTACCGGATAAACCGTAACTTTTTTTCTGGTACGTGGCCGAATGCATGAGACAAAGCTCTTTCTGGAATCGTTTGACAGCCTAAACAAATCAAGCTACAATCGATCACACTTTCTAGTGGGAAGTTTGGCCGAAAAAAGTAAACATGTTTCGTGTCGCAACTCATTTAATGATCACGTTTTAACAATCAAGCGACATATACATTGGCATACCTCTGTTGAAAATGAATTTTTATAATTGGAGAGATTTTGTAAAGCATTTAGTCCATCAGTATTTTCCAGTTCAGTGGTATTGCCTTATTTTTGTCGGACACTGAATGTATATCGGTAGTGTGGCTAATCCCATTTCATGGAACTGAAAGAATTACACTGCATCGGGGCGAATGGAATTACGTTATGCTCTGGGTTTTGTGGTACGCCGCTTGCGAATAAATTTACGGGTTGAAAATGCACGGCTAAAATTTCCATCTCTTTGGTTGAGAGATAGTTGCCTGCATTTACTATGGAATGCATAAATTGTTTCCAAGCCCAAGGAGTAGTTGAGCTATGGGGAAAGTGATTTGCGCTCATCAATCAGTGAACGAATTTTCACCAAAAAGCAAATGCAAACAGCTATCATGGATAAATTTCTTAGAGGCAGTTTAATGGGTCACCCCATTTAGTCTCTTCTTCAACCAATTGGGCTACGATTAAAAGAAAAAAATGAAAGGCAAAGCCTCTTTAGTAAAAACATACATCGATTCTAATCACAAGATACAATGTAGACCTGTCGGTCGGCAAGTAAATGATAATTACAGTGTTCAAATCTTATCTACCACCAGCTGTGCAATGACAGTCTGTTTAAACGGGATTAAGTAGTGATACCTCTTTGTCGGTAGAAGTTGGAAATCAAATCTCAATACCTTTGTTGTGTTAGAAATTTAAATCACTCCGGCTGGAAAAATTTTCTACTGTACTCATTCACACGATTTGTGACTTATGTCGTTGTAGCTATCACTGATTCATCCCCATCAAAATTCCAATATTATGCGAATCGACAGTTAGGGATTTGAGTAGCCATTGAAAAGCTGTCATCTGTTCAAATTATTCCCCAATAAGAAGTACGCTACTCATTCCCGGTAGCACTCAGATTTATCTAGGCGGCAGAAATCAAGGTTACGGAATTAGGTAAGGCATAACAGCATCTTAGTGATTAGTTTTAAGCACCAATTACACATTAACGATGCACATTGCATGAACGAAGCTTGTGCAGTAACCGGCTGTTATGCTAAGTCAGATTAGAATCGAAGAATAGTGGTTCACAAGGCACCTCAATCATTTGTATGGAATCAAATGAGACCACATACAAATATGAAATGATCATCCGGTAGCTCGTTGTGTTTGTTTCTGGGACCACTTTATTAGTTTCTCACGTCGTTATCCGCCAACAATCTTGTCAGATGTGATAACAGTTGGAAAAGATGCAGGCTGAATGCCTACCAATTGTCTATCTTTGTAAGCATTGAAGCACTTATGTAACATGAATCGAGAAAGTGTTTCAGGAGATGTGACTCGGTGGCAAACTTCATCAGGAGCGTTGACACGATGACCCTAGCTTAAAACACCGTAGTAGACAATAATATCGACGTGTGTCGAAAACGTGGAATTCAAGAATGGTTTAGCATTTTTTGTGACAAACAGCACCATGATAACAGAAATGTAGGACATAACCCCAGAAAAAATCTCCCAGAGTATGATTTCTGTGACAGCATTAACCACACAAGAAAATATCCACTTTAATTATTGTAACCATGATTTCAAGCCGTTGACCTCAAACCTGTTTCCCAGTGGGAAGGTTTGCGCTATTTACGTTTCCCGTACGAGTCCCGGTTGAGCACCACTATCGAGTCCCAGTAATGTAAAACAGCGAGCTTGTGTTTTACTTTCCGATCATCAAACAAAAACAGGCTTTCACTAAAATAACCGAAAGAAAGATGCGAGCACTAAACAAACTGCCGATCAGTAAGATCGCGATATCACCAACTTGCATGAACCATATAGTCAAACAAATTTCAACCTGAAGCCCAGAATTTATACACGATAGCTCAATTCCAACAGTAACCACGAATTTCTCCCATAGGNATTTCATACCTATACTTTTATACGATAGGATCAAACTTTTTTCAACCAGAATGACCCGTGAAAGATGATATCGAAACTGGGGCAGAGCGCCGTAAATATTTTCCCAAATTCTCACGGTATTCCTTATTTGGTGCTTTGTATTTTTATTGGTAAAGCATATTGCAAAAGCTCTATTGAAATGGAGAATGAATTTGGTCATATTCGAAACAAAGTTAAACTCAAAGATGAATCTATAAACCCCTGCACACCCACTGAAAGCACGTTCAACTGAAATAAAAGTGCTCATAGGTTACAGCTTCTGTGTGTTCAACAAAATTTATTCCACGGTCAACAGCATTGTTCTCCTACTTCTTTCTACATGGTGGTCAGATTAAGTACCACATCAATTATAGAGACCAATCCTAAAACGATCAGCATTCTCTACTGGCAATGAAAACGGACAGGTGCTTTATCGTATGTCGGTGCTCATGCCGGTGCTCACGTGCCCGGGA